>UCOM01004290.1:0-13079 GCA_900474385.1 Ormyrus pomaceus
GGGGGGGGGGGGGGGGGGGGGGGGGGGGGGGGGGGGGGAGGACGAGGAGAGGTCAGCGCCGATTTTAGGACTGCGGTAGGTGCAGGCTGCCGCGCGGCTCGGTCTCTTGTTGCGATTGTTTTACTGATCCTTTTAGGAGTTTTAAGTGATAGTTCCGAACACTTTAAAGAGCCGAATTGGACATCGGCAACAGAAATATCGGTCTTTAAATTTTTACGAGAGGCTTATACGCGGAGATGGTAATTAAATTTTATTTCGCCGCGATTCTAGAATTCTTCGCGACTCTGTTGGTTTATTTTCGACGTCCTCGGTGGGAATTTAGTCTTTAATTCAATCGCCAGCATGATTGCGTATTTGCGTATAAGTATTTATTAATTAATGCAAAATGGAGGATAAAATAATAAAAGTGAAATACATTTTGGAAGCACTGCAGTTATCGTTACTTTGCTTAAATTGTCGCTTAAAAGTATTTTTTCAGAACGTTATTGACAATTTCGAGAGGCATCATCGCTTCATAAGATAAGGGAAACACTCAAATAATCGTCAAATGTAGAAATAAAACCGAGCGATAATCCCAGTAAAATCGTAATGAAGACTTTTACCGAAATTGATACCGAGTTTATTATACGCATCTAAGCCGTAAAATAATCAATAAAATATACATTTTAAGCGATTTGAGCCTCCGTATCGGGGCCTATTACGATTCCGAAACATCCTTAAAACGTTCCTTTCGCCAAGGCATTATCACGCACTTACACAACAATTAAAAAAGGATTCCCCCAATCGTGGCGCGGTAAAAGGCGCAGATTTTTAGCGCTCGCAGCCAGCTCGTATAAAACGACCGCGAAATATATAGGGACAATTAAAAATCTATAAAACGCGACTGTGTATCCGGCGAATCGGCGATTCGCGCGGACTGACAAAAAAAAAAAACAACAGCCCGAAACGTTTAATCCGTCCGGCATAATAATACTCACTCCGGGTTAAAAGCATCCAGCACGCGCGATAAAACGCAGAGGACCCGAAATCGAATCGTCGCGATCTCTGCTCACCGAGCGGCCGTAAATTTTCTTTTTACAATCGCGCGAGAGCGAGCGATGTATCTGGGGGAAAAAGGATGCGTTTCCCATCGGTTTTACATATATATATATATATACGAATCGCGCTTTTATTTCGTCCTCCCGGACTATTAATTCTTATCTTCGGAAGAGCGCGCAAGTCTCTCTCTCTCTTGCGCGCGAGTCAGTGTCGGTCGCCGGGGCCCTTAAAACTCGCGTCGGCGCGTAAATTAGGAGGGCCGAATTTTTCGGGAAGCCGGCTGTAAAATGCAGAAATCATCGCCGATAAATTCCCATTGATTGAAAAATATTCCGGCGGCCCTCTCTCACTCGCGTCGGTCCCCCCTTTTTTTTATGCCTCTCGCGCGCGCTTCAAAAAACAATGTCTTCGGGAGGCCGATGCATATATATTTCTCGTTCGCCTCGCGCCTGCGTATATCCGTCCGGAGAGCGCGTTTCTTTTATTGTTAAATAAATAATCAGCCGCCCTCTCTCTCTCTCTCTCCTCGGCCGGGCCGTGTCTCGGGCGCGTAATTTATTATCGTGCGCCTTTGCCCTCTCGTCGGTCTCCCCCGATCTCGCGCGCTCTCGAAAATCGTATCTCTCTCTCGGCATCTTGTTTATTTTCGGCCCCCTTATCCTCGGGAGTCTAGCGCGGCCGCGCGCCCGCTCTCGCTCTTATGCTAAAGAAGAAGGTATACCTCCGGGGGGCTTTCTTTCTTTAATTGACAATGCTTATACGAGGTGGGAACCGACATCGGCCCCGACGCGCCAACACCGTATTGTTTCCGATTTTTCTCTCTCCGCTAAACTTTCCTGCTGCTGCTGCTGCTGCTGCTGCTACCGAGGCGGGGGGAGGAGGGGGAGGGCAGAATCTCCATATAGCTCCCGGTCGGATTAACGAGTAGCAGCGAGGAGGCGCGAGGCGAGGAGGGCGCCAGCGTGTCCCATTAGACCTGCCTTGTGTCCCCGTCCGCGTGGAAGGTATTCTTTCGCCTTTCTGCCTCTTTTTTTTGCGAGGGAGGCCCTCCACGACGCGAGGATTTCGCGCGGTGTAAGCCGAGAGCGACCGGGTATACACGCAGGAACCGTAATTTTTCGAATCGCTCGATCGGGAATAACGCCTTTTGCAGAGAAACTGGGCTTGTCGCGCCGCCGAGGCCCGCGGAGAGCTGTTCTTTTATTTAATTAGGCAGCCGAGAGCGCCTCGTGTTAGGAGCGCGATGAGCTTTCCGTTTTTCTTGTATCTTCAGAAACAATACCGAGGTATGCGAAAGAGCGCCATTAGACACCGTTTGCTTTTTTTTATATATCGACGCGCGCGTTCGCCGAACGAGAACGATTAATATTTATATATAATCCGATAAAAGCGACGGCAGAGTCGAGTGTCGGCTCGAAGCGAGGTAATGAAACGATGTATTTTAATCTAAAAAAAATCGGTGAAAATAACCCGTCAATATTTGTCGACGGGGGGGCGGTCGAGTTTTAAGCAAAGAGCGCATTCAATGATAAAATCAGCAGTATTTTTTGAGTGTTATGGCCCGGAGTCTGAATTACGGTATCGAAATACATTTACCCCGGCGAGAAAAAGTGCAAAAATCGGGCGAGCGTCGCCGCGCGCCGTGCTTTGCACTAAATAAAAAAAAAAAATCATCGAGTCTCATTTTATTATTTGGAGTAATTCGTAATTTACGAGCGTGGAATAAAGCCTTTTTTTGCGCGCCGGTGGGAAGGTTCGTGTTCGTGAGAGACCACGCGGGGTTATTAGCATGCATTATGGTTATGCGCCGCGTTTTCATATAAAAAACGTATATACGTACGCGGCGTCGGAACAAAATAATCGCCTCGGCGCGGAATGCCCGCTCTTTTATAAAAATAGAATGGAACGAACTAATTTTGCACTCAATTAGAATAAACGATTAACCGAAATGCCGCGCGCCGTCAAATTGGCCGAATAAAATTCATCTTCCGCGTCTAATTACCCTCCGCGAGCTCCTTTCTCAGTCTAATTTCTCGCTTCTTTTATATACGAATTTTCAACTGCATCAAAGTGCGTAATTAATCACTACTTATTAACCTCGAGATCTTGATAAAAATCTTGTTTTGCATCATCTAAAACAATAATAACTCATTAAATAATTGTCCAAGGCGGTCAAACGAAAAAATAACCGGCTCAAAAATGCGGATCAACAGCCGGGCCGAGGGAAGAATTCGCCGCGGCATTAATTCCCGCGGACTTTACGATCGTTTAGCGAATGATTAATCGCGCGGGGAATGATTCCGCTCGCGTCTCCCCGAGCAATTTGCTCTCTGTGTGCGAATGCGCGCGCGGGCAGCTCTCTCTCTCTCTCTCCGGCAGCAGCAGCAGCCCCGGAGGCTTCCGTGACTTATAAACGCAGATGTAAAGCCGCATGTTCGCGATCGCGGGGGCTCACTTCACTTTTCTTTTCTTCCAAAAAGCATACAAGCCTCGACTCTTGTAAAATCAGCCGCGACGGGACCGACCATATATCGGCTTTCGTCCCATAACTTAAACTTTGCGGTGAGCTGCTCTCTCTCTCGAGGGCTGCTACTTCTTTTCTTTTACTCCTTCCTTTTTTCGACGCTCGCCCATCGTCGGGATATACATTTTTCTGCTTGGCCGAATGTGGAGAAATTATTGATTTTTTCGAATATATTCTTAGCCGTTCGATTGAAATAAGTTACTTTTTTTTTATATTAAATTCTTAAAATTTAACTGCATTGGCTGAAACATGTATACTTTCTTTATTCACTGACTTCAATTTTAATTTAGGTAAAACTAAGTATTATTCAATTACATTCTTTGGGTAGATTCCCGATAAAACCGGCGCAACTGCTTATTTTTCAGAAGTCCGAAATCCAAAAAAGTAGCAAAATTTTTCATCATTAAAATAACACAGACTCTCGTCCGCTCATTCATTCGGATTCTCTTTGTTAACAAGCGTACATTCCTACTGCGTTCTGGCCGCAGTCCGAAGACGCATAAAAAACGCTTAAGCCAAAGCAAAAAAAAAAAGCAAAAAAGCAAAAACAAAAAGAAGGGAAGCGAAGAAGCCGAAGCGAAAGTCCCGCGAAGGGAAGCTCGAGAAAAAGCTATAAGAAACATCGAAACAAGCGAATACGCTTCCCCTCCCCCCGCACCCATACGCTCCTTCGACTCGGCAGACTTTCGCTCCTGGCTCCGAGAGCAGTATAAGGTAATTAAATACCTCTGACCTTCTCCCCCCCCCCTCCCCTCCTCCCCCGCTCGCCTGCCTCCCTCGCACTCCTCTTCTTCTTCGGCGCTCTTTTTCGTCCTGTTGCGGCCGCGTCGAGACACACGGCGCCCGCTCCGCGCCACCTTTAACGATTGTCTTTGGGTCAAAGGCCGCGAGGAGATGCCGAGAGATGCGAGGCCGGAGGCTAAATAGACTCTATCGCGCCTGAATATCGCCGGGATCTCGACTTTTTTCGCACGTCTTTATTTACAAGTGATTATGGAATCTCGTGGGGTTTCGGTGATACGAAAAAGCGATACATTAGTCGATTATGATTCTGAGGTTAGTCACTCGGTGTGATTATTTTTTACAGTTGTAATAAACCAATATAAACGACAATAAGTTGTATAATCTTGCAAAAATTTAATTTAATTAGAAAGAAAGTTTTACAACATAACGACCAGCCGTTAATTACTTGTGCAAAACTGATTAACCCAAGAAGCAGACAACTTACGGTCATTAGGAGGTCTTTTTATCAAAACTGAACATTTACACATTGTCATGCAGCTTCCTGTAACAAAGCTCCATAGATCCCCCGATTTTTGCACGTCCCCCCTTTCCTCCAGGCTCAGAGACTCAAAAAGAGGTCCAGGATCTCGGGATGAACGCTCTCGCTCGGGTCCGCTATCGTTACGAGCGCCATGGGAACTATTATGTTTATTAAGCTGGAAAGTAATAAATTACGGGCGGCTAATAATGGGAACCTTGCGCGCGCGCGCGCCTCCTCGTAATTGATGTATATGCAAAGGAAGTCGTTCTCGAGTGCTCGCGTGGCGAATGAGAGATAGAGATCGCGAGGATATGAGGATGTGGCCGGGCGCAAGTGGATGTATACATGTATATATGTGGCTGCCACCGAGGGCAAAACGAGCGAGAGAAGCGATGAGGTCGATCGCAACCGGTCGGCTAATTTCGTCCAGAAACCACGTCTTGGAGAACGGCGCGGATCCGCTCCCGATCCTGACGCCGGTCGTCCGTTCTCTCGGGTGGACGAGGCGCATAGAAGCAAGCGTTTAAAGTCACCCGTGCATTATTTGCAAATCAATGTATAAGCTATTATTTCCTGAAGTTGTCTGCATCTTCGCATTATAACCAGGTAATAAAATGTAACAGTTAAGGTCGATTTACATAACGAAGCTGATCTAAAAGTCAACTGATCAACGGCATCTCGGGTACTGGCAGGAGCACTCATATCGAGCTGCAGGTCCCCTAACGATCTCGGCACTTACTCGAGCCTCGAAAGAGAAAAAAGCAAAAAATAAAAATGCCCAGCTCGTGCCTGCATTACGATATCGAGCCATCGCGCGGGTCGTGCGTGATTTTAAATAGCTGAAATGCCTCGGGGGCGCCTCTCTTACGCGGCCGCTTCCGGAAACATCGGGCGCGAGGAGCGAGCCTCATAAGCTTGCAAATGAGATTCCGGCGCTCTCGGTGCTCGACTCTTTATTTCAGCCCCCCCCCCGCCCTTGACAAAAGGAGCAAGGGGGGGAGGGAAGAGAGGGCCGCAGCGCGCTCATTGAGGAGAGCGATCGATCGATCGGCCCGATCGATTCCCTGTCGCGCGCGCCTGCGCCAAAGGCTCCCGGACAAAGCAGCAGCTCGGCTCGTGCGCCGAGAGCCGCGGTATAATCCCTTCGTTACCGCGGTAATAAAGGTGCGAGGTATTTATTGGCGCTGCCGCGTTAGCTGCACTCAAGTACACACGTTAACGATCCCGATGCCGTTGCGCGCCGCCGCCGACGAGGAGTCGCTTTCTTATACCGCGGGCCTATCTTTTGTCCAGGCGTGAAGTGCAGGCGGAGAGGATCCGCGTGGAAACAAATGAGTATTGTGATCTCCAGATGGGAGATTAAGTCCGGAGTGAGGGGGGGATCTAACGTTCGGGAAAATGTTGTTATGGACTTTTGTTTTAAATCGTTGTATTCTACGACGAAAAATTGCAGGAGTATACGCGCTTTTGTGCGTATATATACTTTGTCCGCGGTGTATCGGTTTTACGACGTCCATAGATTTAGCAAATTTTAGTGCTTGACATAGTTTCGGTTCGGCAACTTGAAACTTTTTAACTCGTTTCGGAATTTGAATCGCCTTTGTTTCTCGAAAACAATACGTTGCCCGCTGGAATTGACGAAATATAATTTAATTACAAGGAATTGACGAAAGAATCTAAACTATTACAAAAGCGTTATACCCCCCAGACTCGCTACATTATCGGGCAGTCGGGAGAAATTAACTAAATTGCTGTACGGTCAAAAGTAATGAATCGCCGTACACAGCGGCGTCGCAACAATACTCCCTCGGAAAAAGGCCGCTCACAAAAGCGAATTAACAAAAAATGAAAAATAACTAGGAAGATCCGTCGTTAATTCCCCCGCGAGTACAAAGTCAGCGAAGTTAAAGCTTATCTCCCGATCTTATATATAAACCGCGGCCGCTAAATACAGACACAGCACGCAACGGGGCGCGCGCGCGCGCGCGCGGGTTTGACAAAAGATTTTTCCGCGGCTCGGGTATATACGTGTACACGTGTACGACATAGGTTTGCTCGCTTGTAAAATAAAGGGATCGTCGTCGAGGACAAGAGGAGAGAGAGAGAGCGGGGGGCGGCGGCGGCGGCCGTAAGAAACGGGCAAGAAAAGTTCGGGCGGAAGAAAGGGAGGAAGGAAGGTCCGCCGCTCTCGGCGCACGCGCCCGAGTATAAGGAGCGCGCGCTTTTATACGAGGCGTGGTGCGTGTGCACGTTAAGCCGCGGCCGATAAACCAATTCCCCGGTCTTAATTAAATCTAAGACAATACCGGGGGCCGGGGGGCTAATTAAAGCAAACATCCATAGCAATAAAACGCTCGCCGCCGAGAGGCTGCCCTTCTCGGGTGACGCGCCCGAGTTTTATGCCCTCGCTCGAGCGGCGCTGCGAATTATAAGGTTAAGCGTGCTTTATTCGGCCTCGTAACGATTGATCCTGCGAGCAGATTGTAAACAGCGCTTGCTAACGACGATTTTGCGGAAACGATCTCGTTCTAAATGGAGAATCGTCGTTTCCCGATTCCGCTCGATTAGAAGCGATTGAACTCCAATTGAAAAAGTGCATTAAACGAGAGAGGTAAGATTTGCCGTATGGACTGACGCGCAGTGGCTCGCGAGGGTGGTGGCCCCCCGAGGATCCAAAGGATATCGCAGGGAAGGAGAAAGGGAAAGAAAAGTCGCGCGAGCCGGTTGTAAAAAGGGCACTTTCGCCGCTTTATCTACCCGCGCAGCCGTCGGCCGATAAACAGCATTACGATCTTCAAACTGACTTCGCCGCGCCGCTCATTTAACGATGTCCCCGGCGCGACGACGACGACGACGACGGTGTCGCCCGCTTTCGGCGCTCGTGGCCGCTCTCTCGGATTGATACTTTGCTCTTTAATAACTGTTTATTGCCCGAGGACTTTCTTTTATAGTTGTAGATTTAGGGAATATGACGCCGCGGACACGAGGAGCGGGTGTGGGATTATGCGCGTGTTCGAGGGATGTACTGGAGAGGGGAATGAGGTATTAAACTTCTGAATGTAGTGTGTTTTTCTCGTTTCGCGTGATCAATTTAATGAATTTGTGTTGTTCAACTTCGTTTTAATACCTTTCGTTCAATTTTCATTTAGCTTAATTTTATAAATCGAATTATAAAAAATTGATAGTTTATTATTGTATTCACAAAGATTTATTTCAACTATAAATCAGTCAACGACAATATAAAAAACTACATCGTTTGAATACGCTTTCTTGTTAATCGTTTCATTTAGTTAATTTTTTTTAATTAAGAAAATAGTCGTGTCATACAAAGAATAAATAGTTCCTCATACCTGCGTCAGTCATCGCTTCTTATCTGAAAGCCGACGACTGACTGTTATGTAGCGCAAAATACCGACGAGAGGATAATTAAAAATGTATCTTATGCGCTTGAAATATTTATAAGCGCTCGAATATGTAATTCAGCAGCCGACTCTGCGCGAATGGAAACTTTTTAATTAAAAATGAGTACGATTTCCTCACAATAAACGCGATCCCCCTCGATAAAATGGACCTTTCCGCCGTAATTATTTACAGGGCTGTAACGTAAATTCTAATTAGCGCGGTTGACTCGCGAGTGAAAGTCTAATTAGGAATGAATTTAAAGGAATTACCGACGTATAAGGACGTTTCCCTTTGCCTCTCCGCGAGGAGTACTTTACGCACTCGGATAGATTGCCCGGCCCGATTGAGTAATGCAGATCAATGAGGCACGAATTTATATTAATTGCTTTAGAATGCGATTCCCACTCGAGCCTTTAATTTACTGCCCCGTCCGTAGGCCGGAATGAGCCTCATTAAAAAGAACTCGGGAGAAAAGTTCAGCACCTGTTTATTTAAGAACTGAACTCGCGCTCGGACATTTATCTCCGCGACTCGGCTAATTTCCTCGCGTAAGCATCTGGCCCAAAAGGAGGAGGCGAAAAGAAGCGCGGGCTAACAATAGCTTATTAAAATCTTCAGATCCAGCCCCGGAACATCTAGATTGAACTCCGGGCCTCTCTCTCTCTCGTTCTCCCGATATCGGCAGCTCGGACTCGATCTTGCGGCTAAAACGCGAGCTTGATCCTCGGCTCGGTAGCCGCGGCGCTCGGGGATCTTGCAAAAATAAAGCAGAATAAAGAGCTCTCTCTCTCGCGGAACCGAAAAACAAGAAGGAAGAGGAGCCTGGGCCCCGGCAAAAAGGCTCCGCGCGGACACACAGAGGCCCCCATATAGCCGCTTATAAAGGAGGAGAGAGAGCGAGAGAGAGAGAGAGAGAGAGAGAGGAGCCCTTACGATTTTAATTAACCCGGGCCGGGTACCGGGTAGCCCCCACGGGCCGATCGCGATCGAATCGGGTGCACGATCTACAAGGAATCTACATAAGATCCTCCACTCGCTCGGAGCCTACAACTCAATCCCCCGCGCCGGGGCCGCCTCATATACAGAGGAGGCGCGCGCGAGCGAGCGACCGCATGCACAATACGTCGCGGCTCGCGAGCGGCGGCTTATCGCGCCGAATGATCGCATCTCTCTCTCTCTCCGGCCTCCTCCTCCGCGAGAGGAGAGGAGCCTCATATTGTCTCGGGATGTAAAGGAGCGGGAGGGAGAGATGGAGATTGCCCGCTTCAGCTCCCGTGTGCGTTCTTAATACAAGTTAACTTACTCTCTCTCTCTCTCTCTCTCTCTCGGGGGCTACTCTCCTTTGCTCCTGCTCTCGCGCTGCTTTATTTCCCGGGGCGGCGCGCGGGGGCTTACTTTTATCCTTTTACCCGGGGAGATATTCCTCCAGTCATTCGAGGCGGCCCCGCGTGGCGATCCTCTTATTTTAATTAATGCCTCCCTTAATTGCATCCTTGCGCGCATCAAGGCAACGAATAAATTATTAATGCGCGCGCGCGAGAGAGCGCCGCTTCGACCGAGGAATGGACGACGACGACGACGACCTTTGCCGATTATTCCTGAATTTTCTGATCGTGAGCGGAATAAGAATGCGTCCCCTGGGCTATTTTTTCATCATTAAAACAGAGCCGCGGCGCATTAATCTCCCGCCGCCTCGACGCTGTTACTTCCATTAAAAGTCTTTGTTTTAATAACTTCGAACGCCGAGAGAGAGAGGTGATGCTTAAATCCTCCCAATAAAATGCATCCCACTATCCGAATAAGCTCCTTTCGCACTACTTTTATATACATATATATACGTATATAAGCGAGGCTCGCTCGGCGATCGGCTAAAGTACATCGGAGAGGGTATTACTCGTTGAAATTCCAAACGCTTTGTAATCTGCGCCCTGTGTCTTCGGGGGTAATCCCGAGGAGGATATACACCTCGGCCGTCTTTCTCGCGGGATATTAGCGTATTTACGAAACCCGATACACCGAGGCGGCGGCGGCGGCGGCGGCGGCGCGCGCTGATAAATAAACTCTCCTCGGAGCCTCCACGGCGGTGAGTAACGCGACAGGCGACGAGGAAATAAAGAAGAGGCGCGAATGTATTCATTTTCCGAAAGGGATATTACTGTAATTTCGACGCGCCGCGATTGATTCGAATCGGCCGCGTTGAAAGGGCGCCTCGTGTAATGCGAGCCGCGAAATTATCGGGGTGAGAATTGCGCCTGCGAGAGAGAGCGAATCGGTGTAAAAGCAGCTTTTAGCGGTCTCGGCCGATCTTTGAAGGTTGAGAAAAGAAGTGTTTTAAAATGATTTTAATATATTTCCATGAAAGCGAAATTACGCGCCGCGCGCCTCTTTTGAAGAGCTTGTATTTCGGATTAAAACCGTGAAAATTTATCAATTCGAAATCGTGTACAGTTCGGTCTTATCCGCTACTTACCGACTAATTTACCAACGTTCTCCGCAAAATGAACAATTTCATTTTATCTCGTCACTACAACATCGCGACGATTACACTCGTTCGCTTTTATCTCCGGCAGAGATTCGAAAAGCGGTTATCCAAGCAAGCGTGTTAAACAATTCGCAACATTAACATAGGTTGTCCGCGTGAAAATTTCCCGGTATAACGACAAACTCTTCCGCTTATCTCCTCGGCGCAAGGAAAATTTCGCGACCCTCGTCGAGGTGTACACACGGCGGAAAAAGAAGCGCAGCGCAAGCCCCCGGAGCATTAAAATCGGCGCGTATAATTTCATTATGCACCTCCAAAGAGAGAGAGAGAGAGAATGCCTCGGAAAGCAGAGCACGCGCAGTAAAGACTAATAACGCCGATAATATCCCCGACGCGCGGAGAGAGCGGAGAGAGGAATAAGAAGAGGACGGAGGCAGGCCGATAGGACTGGCAGAGCGGTAACACGATAGCGCCGGCTAGCCGCGCGCTGTGTATAGTATGTAAAACCATCTGGTGTAAAACGAGCTGCGGACTCGCTCGAGTATTAAATCGGGCCCTCCTCAAGCCCTTAGCACACTCGCTTTCTCTCTCTCTCTCTCTCTATCCTTTGCTCGTCCGCGAACCTTTTTGCGATCTCCCGATGCACCTCGGCGGTCTCTTCGATCACGGCGGCGTTTACGTTCGCGAAGCGGATCGAGCGACTTTTGCCGCGCGGAGGTTCTTTATTTGGGCCTCGAGGTGAAGCCCGGCATTGCTCGATTAGGAGAGAGAGATCGGATTAAGTTTTATAGTTTTTTAAGCGCGGCCTGTTTTCGGTTTAGCGTGGCAGACTTTGGCGGATGCTTTTTTTTTGTCGCCGCGATTATTGCCGATCGATGAGGCTCGATAGGAAAATAGAGAGAGTTTCAAAAGAGATGATTTTCTCAGCTCTCGGCCGATATTAGTTTCAATTGCTTGCAAAATAAATAACAACAAAGATTTCACAATAAAACAATTCCCACGGAAACGCGCGGACTTTATTCGCGCGAAGCTCAAAGCAGGCGGTTCCTGCGAATGCAAATGAATCGGAAAAAGACGGCAGGAACGACGAGAGGCCGTAAAGCGCGAAGGTATCAATCCTCAAAACGATTACAGGGATCATATGCAAAGGCATAAAAGGCGCGTCCGCTTACGGCGAGGCATCCTCGCTTAACGGGGCCAAAAATGACACTTTTGCACGCGGCTAATGGGCAGTTGCAGTTACCGAGCGTTGCGAGTTTGCCGGGGAATTTATGAAACGGAGCCGAGTGCTGCGCGCTATCGCGAACGCTTCTCCCCTTTTGGCTCGTGGAAATCTGCGCGCGCGCGCGTTTCCTCCTCTCGCCGTTTAACGCGCTTTTTCAGTTTCGAGAACACGGCTCGTTTGCGAAATTCCTGCGGGAGGGTGGGATTTTGTGATTTCGTATGGGTTACTTACTGTTTCTGCTGCCGTACTCACCGTTGGTAATCATTGTCGTAAGGTTCGTTTGCGCAAACAATGTTTTTGTCCGCAGTGCGAGTGTAAGCGAAAAAATATATTTGCGATTCGTGGAATTTTGTCTATTTTATCTTATTTAGCAGAAATGATGAAACAGAAAAAATGATCTACATAAAGATATACACAGCACAGATACGAAAAACGTCAAAGAATAAATTTGGCAGAGCACGAAAAAATAAAAAATAAATAGAAAAGTATACAATTCTTAAAGGTTAAAGCAACAACTTAACGTAACGAAAAATAAATAACTCTGTTGCAGCAGCAAAAACGTATCGTCCAAAAAATAATAATAAAAAATAATTAATCTTTTGCTGCCGCAAATAGAATGACATATAAAAGGTATATAAAAAAAAAATTCAATTCACAAAGCTTTCCTTACCTTTGGCAGAAAAAGGTCGACTTACGACAGGGATCGTCGGTGTGTCTGTGTGTATCTGTGTTTGTACGGCAGCAGGTTGTTCAGCGATGCGCCCGGCCACTAGGGGGGGCCCCTTAAAGGGCCCTTATATACTTTTCTTAGGCGACGAGGACGACGACAACGTTCTTAGCCCGAACGCGCGTTTTACGAGGCGAGAGTGCACGCGCGCGCGCGCGAGCCTCGGCACGATCGCGCGCGAACACCGCCGTGGGAAGGCGCGGGGATTCCTGCTTTTTGATGGAAATACCGAATAAAGAGATTTCCGCGAAAAAGCCCCCCGCCGACCGCCGGGAGGATCGCCGTTAATGCCCGTTTAAAGTATCGTAAACGTAACTCTCCCGCCACCTTTTGCGTTCGCGCGCGATTATTTTGCGCCTCTCGATAGCGCCGCTCCTCCTCTTTGTTTTTTTTTTTTTTTTTTTTTTTTTTTCGGGG
>UCOM01004291.1:0-13079 GCA_900474385.1 Ormyrus pomaceus
TGTGTGGATTACAGGGATTTAAATAGGGTGACGAAACGTGATGCATACCCAATTCCGACCATTGACTCCATTTTGGACAAACATGATGGGGATCGCCCGATCGTCTACGCTCGAAGGATCCTCACACCAGCCAAATGCAATTACTCTACAGCAGAGCGAGCGTGTTTGCTTAGGCCATCAAAAAGCTGAGACCTTACCTCGAAGGGTACAGATTTAAGGTGATCACTGATCACAGCGCCCTTAAATGGCTGCGCAACTTAAAAGAACCCACGGGAAGGTTAGCGAGGTGGGCTCTCCAAATGCATCAATGGGACTTCGAGATCAATCATCGGAAGGGATTCCTTTATCAACTCCCTGATGCGCTGTCAAGGAGTTATACTGAAGAGGAACAACTCACGGGATTCAAGGAGATTACTGACACCTGGTATCTCGGAAGGATGAAGGAAGTACGAGGGGTGTTCAAAAAGTAAGTTTCCCTGCTCCGGGAAAAAAGCAAAACACAATTTTTAGGTTAAAGTAATATATGTATTTATTGTTTGACTTATAAACTATTTTTCTACATAGTTCCCTTGGACTTGAATACATTTTTTATATCTGTTCTCAAGCTTTGACAAACCTTGTTTATAAAAATCCGTGCCCTGTTTTTTAAAGAATAATTTAACAAAGTCTTTCACTTCATCATTTGAATTGAAGTGATGGCCACCCAAACTTTCCTTCAACTTAGGAAAAAGAAAAAAGTTACTTGGTGCGAGATCTGGAGAGTAGGGTGGGTGATCAAAAATTTTCCATTTGAATTTTTCCAGTAAGGTTTGTGTTTTTTTTGCTGAATGAGGCCGTGCATTGTCGTGAAAAAGCAACAATTTTCTCGATAATTTTCCAGGACGCTTTCGTTTAATGGCACTTTTAAGTTTATTTAGCACTTCACAGTAACGATCTGCATTTATCGTGGTACTAGATTCAAGAAAATCAATGAACAGAACACCTTCGTTGTCCCAAAAAACTGTGGCCATAACCTTACCAGCAGAATACTGGATTTTTGCTTTTTTTGGAGCACTCTCTTCTGATTTCTTCCAAACCATACTTTGTCGCTTCATTTCAGGGTTTGTGTGGTGAACCCACGTTTCATTCCCTGTCACAATGCGTGAGAAAAATTTTCGCCTTCATCTTCAAGCATGTCAAGAAATTTTCCTGCAGACTGAAGAAGCCGACGAAAAATCGGACGATCTTTATCTATCTATTTGTACATGGCTTCTGCTCTTGTCTTATTAGATGTATTTAAAATATTTGTTTTCTCATACTATGCTTATGGCATATCACAAAAGCCCGGTATAATTCGAAATATCATAACAGTAAGCTCAGCGACTATTTGTAACTATATATATCTACAAACGTCCCCTTAAACAGACGCTGATTTATTTCGAAAATAAGAAAATACAATCAAAAAGTATTTTTTCATAACTAACTTGCGAGATTGGTTTTGTTAGAAAATCTGCTATATTAAATTTACTACTTGTATATTTTAGTTCGAATTTTTCTGCCTTAATCCAATCTCTAATAAATTGAAGTTTAATATCAATGTGTTTGGTTTTTATATTCTCCACTCTATTTTTACTATAATGTATCGCAAATTCATTATCACAAAATTGAATTGGTTTCTTTATGACATAATTATTTATATTTAAGCAACTTAACACATTTAAAAACCAAACTAACTTTCTTAGGCTCTCGACTAACGCAATAAATTCTGATTCCATTGTGCTTAAGGCTATGCATTTTTGCTTTATTGATTTCCATAAAAAAGGAACATTATTAAGAAAAATAATATAACCGCTGGTCGAGTATCTCTGCATTAGATTAGATCCCCAATTTGCGTCTGAATACGAAATTAAACCCGTATCTTTAACATTTGATAAATTTAATTTGTTCTCTTTGGTATTGACAACGTAGTTCATAATATCTACAACAATTTCCCAATGTTCAAAATTATAGGAGTTACAAAATTGTGACATAAGATTAACCGCAAATGAAATATCTGGTCTACTCCTATCAGACTTAATATAATAGACATCCAATTAAAGTTCTATATGGGAACTTTTTCATAATATCGTTTTCAATAATCTCTCCTATTTCTCTCGGCGGTACAATACGTACTTTTAAAGGTAAATTTACATTACTTCGTGGGAATTCTATAACTTTATTCATTAATTTCTCTATATATGTGATTTGATGCAAATAAAATTTTTCTTCAATTTTTTCAATATTTACACCTAATAGACACTTAATTTCTTCTAAGTCTTGAATATCTACTTTAGTTTCAAATTTCATAATTACATTATTAATTAGTTCATCTTTCTCTGCAAATAAAACAAAATCATCGACGTACAGTAATAAAAATATCTTTTTATCTAATGTATAAACGCAGTTACACCATTCTAAATTAATAAAACCTAGTGACTTTAAAATGTTATCAATTTCATAAATCGTTTTACGTAGTAAACAAACTTTATTTTCCTGATCGGGAACTTCAAAACTTTGGGTTGCTTCATATATATTTTTTCTTTCAAATATCCGTATAGAATGCTGACTTTACTAATTGTCTGTGTTTCCAGGACATAGTCGATATAAACAAATTAAAGAAAAATCTAATCAATGAAAAGTTAATTACAGGCGAAAATGATTCATTATAATCTATACCGAAAATTTGAAGAAATCCTTTCGCTACTAAGCGCGCTTTATATCTCTTAATTTCATGTTTACAATCTGTTTTTAAAGTATACACCCATCTGTTATCTATAACATTGCAGCCTGGTGGTAAATCGAGAAGCGTCCATACCTCTCTGGATCTTATTGTGTCAATTTTTTCACTCATTGCTTTCTCTCACAAATGCTTCTTTGGCGATGATTGGCTTTCTTCGTATGTCCTTGGGATGTCAACAAAATGAACTTTTTCTGTAATCGTAGTTTCTCCTTCATCTAACTTGAAACTTGTGGCACTCTCGTCCTTTTCTACTGCATCTCCTTTATTTTCATCATCCATTTGCGCTACGGAACTAAAATGAAATTTACCTGGGTCGAAATTTAAGCCTTTTTCTTTACATTATTTCTTGACACCGTTCATTGATCGCATTCGAATATTATCTCCGGGAGAGAAATAAACGTCGACCCTTCTTTCCATTTTCCTTGGATTTTCCGTTCTTTTCCACTGGGATATATCTATCTCTCTTGAATTTTTATCTTCATCATCTAGTCCTTTTATCTCATTATTCTGTAAATTATTTGTAACTTCGTCTACAATAATTTCTTCATCATCGAATTTGATTATATAACTGTTACTCTTGTTTATATTTTGACCGAATAACACATTCACACCATTTTTGCTTTCTTCTACTTTAACGTGTATTGATTCTACAACTTTTCTTAATTTTGGTAAGTATATTTGAAAATCTCTTGTATTTACAGCGTATCCAATTAGAATACCTATATCAGTATTTGCTTCTAATTTATTTCTTTTAGGTTTCGGTACATATGCGAGTGATCCAAAAATTTTTAAATGTCTTACCGATGGCTTCTTTCCCCACCATTTTTCCTCTGGCGTACTATTCTTCAAGAGCTTGTGTGTACTTCTATTTTTAACATGCACAAAAGTATGCAGTGCTTCTCCCCAAAATCTTGGTTGTAATCCACTGTCTTGCATCGCTAAGATCAAGTCGATACATAAAGCCCGGTATAATTCGAAATATCATAGCAGTATGCTCAGTGACTGTTTGTAACTATACATATCTACACGGCACGCGTATTACGTTTTTAGTGATCGATTCCGCGGAGGGCGCGAAATCTCACAAACGAGTATCGTTCTGGCAAGTGCCTCGTCAGGACAGCTTGGTGAACTCTCCAACGCGTGCGAACATCAAAGTTTCGGGTTTTGCGGCTGTGTGGAACTGTGAGTTCCGTGTAGTCTCATAAAGTAAAGTAAAAATATAAAAATAAAAAAAGTAAAAAGAGTAAACCGCGCAACGAATACAAGAGCAGCAAACAAGCAAATCAGCTGTCGCGCAAAAAATATAAAGAGAGAGAGAGAGAGACAGAGAGAGACAGAGAGAGACAGAGAGAGACAGAGAGAGACAGAGAGAGACAGAGAGACAGAGAGAGACAGAGAGAGACAGAGAGAGAGACCGAGAGAGGCAGAGAGAGGCAGAGAGAGGCAGAGAGAGGCAGAGAGAGGCAGAGAGAGGCAGAGAGAGGCAGAGAGAGAGAGAGAGAGAGAGAGAGAGATAAGGGACAGCGCGAGAAGAACTCGTGGTAAGTCAATATAATTCACCATAACTTCTCGTCCGAAATCGGGAGTGCCGAAAGAGTCCGTGCGTCGTGTTCGGTCGGAGCATCTCGGCTCTGATAATTCCGTTCGGCCGGCCTCCCCAGAGACGGATTCTCTGGGAGTAAATAAAAGTATAATTTGTAAGTACGTCGTCGGCACCGCGCACTAATTTGGATCCGTGGAGAGTAATGGCAGAGCGAACGCGAGCGTCCGATGGCTCTTCCGTCTTGACTGCTCGCGCCGGCGTATTCGCTCGCAGCAGCGCCGAGGTAAGGTATTCTTGTGATGTCGGCTGCAGCTACTGTTGACAATCATTAGTAAGCGGCCACGATACGGGGTAAGTCCAATATTATTTTCATTCCTACTTTAATTGAGCTTGTTTCCTCTTCTTTTTATGTTTCGAAGCGGCGACGGTGGCGAGGAGTTGAATCGCACGACAGTGTACGATGAATCCTCGACAGGAAGAATCCCCAGGAAGTCGCAGCACAGGAGCATCATCAACGGCTGCAACTGACAGCCGTAAACAAAGCCGAAGTCGGCTGAAACGCTTCGACGCGAAGTTGGCGTCGAGCGCGAGACTAGCCGGGAAATAGAGACAAGGAGAGGGGATGATTCGGCGGTCGAACGCCAGGCAGACTCTCGTCTCTGCCTGTTCGCTCTAAGCTCTGAATCAAACCGGTCGCGTCTCCGCGTGCTCCAGCGAAACCGGAGCGAAATTCGAGCGGAAATCTGCGAGGCCTCGAGCGAGAGGCAGCGAGCGGCCGAAAACCAGCTGCGGAGAGCCCAGCGGTTTCGCTTCCACTTTAAAGTAAGTGCACAGATGCAACATTGTGCGTTAAAGTGAGTTCTTGTAAATAGCTTTCTTTTACTTTATTTAAACTCTATTAGTTTGTACGCGAATGTCGGTTGAGAGTTTCGAGATGTGCGGTATCTCGAAACTAGAAATAGTAAAATTGCCGAAACTAGATTAGATTTATCACTACCGAAACTGTGTATATTTAAAATAGAAAAAAATTAATGTAAATTAGCTCCGCGAATAGAAAGACAGATTCGAGAGGTTTCGAGTCAGGAACTCGCGTCCCTGACGAGCATAGCCGTGCAAAATATTAATAAAGCATCATTTATAAGAAATAGTTTTATTAAATAAATATTTTTATATGAAGTTTATATTAAATAAAATCTCTAATGCTTTATTTAACCTCGTCACCTCAATTAATCGTAATAATTTAATAATACAAATATTAAAAGTAATAGCATAACGAAAATGCCATTACAAGTTTTAAATAAATTTAAATGATCAAACGTTTCATCCTAAGTTCAACCTTTCATTAATTTGATTGGCTTTGTCAAGACTTAGTCTGCACTTTTGATATTTAAGACTTTAAAAGAAGCCTGATTATTAGGGTTGAAACGTCGGCGCAAATAAAATTTTATTGACAGTAAAAAACAGAAATATTTACATTTTTAAATGTTTAAATTTTTTATTTTAATTTAATAATGAAATAAAGTCTTTTTTATTCGAAAGCCACGAAAGAAAACTATAAGGATCTATAAGTCTCAGTTTCTTAGGTCTATTTGTTTTTTAATATATTATTTCATCATTTTTAATCTTCAAGACCAAGGCATAATTTAAAATTCATGTGTGATATTTTAAATTTATTTTATGTAAACAATAAAAGAAAATCGTACGGTAAGGTGTCCAATACGGTTCAGAGGCTTGGTAAGCAATTGCAAAGTCCTTTTCCATTGATTCCCTCCACGATGAGATATTTGGCCAAGCACCATTTTCTATGTTGAATCTTGTGTGGGATTGCTCGTAATTCTGAGCTGCTCGTGATACTATGATAGCGTAAAAGCGAATTTCACCATTAGTGTCCGGAAAAATTGGCAATAGAATTTCAAAAGATGTCGGTGAACTTTTCATTTTACTAGGAGTTAATGTTATCGATTTTAAGTACTCTTTAGACGGTTGAGGCGGAACTAAAACAATTCGAATTTCATCAATAACTGGTAAATATATATTTTTTTAAATACAAATCTGAATTATAGCCAAATTAGAAATTGTCTTATACTGTTATTGATGTAAATACATCTCTCTTTTATTTATGGATTTAATTATCGATATTTATTGAATAAAATTACTTACTTCCAGCGGGATAGTCCATAGAATATGTTGCAACGTCTCCTTTTTCATCTGTTTCATGGATTCTTGCCGAAATTTCAAATAAATAATGATATTCGGGTTTTAATTCTCCCAAATTTATATTAAATTCATCGTTTTTCTGGAAATTAGAACCAACAAATACCGTAGAGTTAATGGTATGATTTTGAAAATTTTTTCTATAACCAAATCCAGATACTTCAAAGTATTTTAATTTTCCTCTTAACAAACAAGGTAAGTTCCATGATAAAATTGTTTCTAAAAAATTTGAATTATTCTGTAAAAATTTAGTTTCATATTTTAAGTTTGTCACCTCACTGGGAACTGTAATGAAACAATATTTTCTTGAATTCACGTAAAATATATGTATAACTGATATTATAAATAAGTACCTCCACTTGAATCACTAAGAAAGAGAATTTCCGAACTTCTTGCACTCCAACCACCTGCGGTTTTAGCATATATGTATGCTGTATAATTCGAATAACCTTCGCCATCTTTCCAAGTGAAATTACTAGCAAATGGACTAATATTTTGATTACCACTTTTTAATATTACGCAACTATCAGGAACTGGGTACAGCGGTGTCCAAAAAAGAGTTAATCTGTATTTTTGTAAATATCCAGGCATTATTATTGGTGGATCCCACGAAAAAGTAAAATTTTTTTTCAGTGCGAGAGAAAAATTTAGTGGTGGTGAAGGTGCTAAAATATTTTAACTCTCGTTTTACAGTGATTTAAAAAAAAATGATATACATTGAATCATATTATAGTTATCAAGGTTTGTAGATAATTATTTAGGTTGATCTAATGGAAGTTTAATTACGATTCTCGTCAGGTTCAGTTAAAATTACTAAAAATTAAAACTAAACAGTAATTGGCACAAATACTGTTAGACTTTGATTAGTTTTTAAAACTTCGTTTAAAACGTTACTTAGATTTTTGGAATCATAATTTGATCTCCACAGATCAATCAAAGTAGTTGCTCGAAAATTTATCAAGCTTTTCCATCTTCTAAACCTTTAATTTTTATAAACTAAATAGAGTCAAAAATATATTGCTAAAAAAAAAAAAAAAAAAAAGAGTTCTTAGGAAAAAGCATATTTTTCGAAAAACTACGTTTTGAGGAAATCGAATTTAAAGTTTTTATATGCCTATAAAAGAGATATGCCCTTTTACTTTATAATTGCGATATCTCTCTTAAATTTTAAGATATAATAATATTTCATCAAGCTATATTAATTGATTAGTAGATTCAGATAAACAGTTTTACGGAAAAACATCATATTTCGAAAAATGCTTTTATTCCTAAGAATTCTTCAATTGAACTTAATTATTAACCATAAAATAATACCATGCTGCTTAGTAAATACTGGAATTGGTATACTTCGATCACTTGGACCCCCTGTGTTGTATACTGTGCCCCAACAAATATATTTTGTGAACGGGCTCAGCTTGTCAACCACCAATCTTACATAATTAGGTTTTTGTTCGTTTAATGTGGAATTGGTAAGGCTATACTCTTTTATTTCAAAACCGTAACCCTCGGTATACAAGTATTTACATTCTGTGCTCACAGACTGAATAGAGCAGTTATTTTGAATATCTAAAGCATGCCAATTAAAAATTACTGTAGTGCTCGTAGTTATGAATGGAGGAACTCCTATATTATTAATAAGTTTTGGAGGATAAGCCGCTGAAAAATACAGAAATCAAATGATACGTAGTTAGAGTAATAAATAACAATAATAATTTACTAGTAATCTAAACTATACGTTTTGCAGAAGTAGGCTCTGATTGCATTTGTGTGACAAGTCCTTCTTGGTTATCATAATCAATGGCTCTCACCGTTACCCAATAAGAAGTACAAGCATACAAATGCGTTATAAGAATATTTGTTTCATTTGTTGTTTCTGTTAAAACGTGACTCTGATCGTGAATTTTCGATTCAACTACAACAGAATAATGCTTGATACAAGAACTCCCATCGCTTGGTATTTTCCAAGATATATTTAATGCTAGATGATTAAGAACCATGGTTGGATCTGCTTTAATAATTGAAGGGGCGCTGGGTTCTAATTAAATAATGAAAATATAATTTAATAATTATTTTAAAAATTCTAAAGTGAATTAATAACTCAAGAAGATAATTATCAACTTACGCATTTTTCCAGTTTTGCCAAAAACTTCCGTACTGTTGTTAGCATTATCTGGTATCAAAATTATTTTATACTCTGTACAAGAATTTAAATTCTTTATAGTATACTTCCAATCAGGTAAAGTATAATTTACTTCTCCTATAAAAGTGTCTTCCTGGAACCATTTTATGACATAAAATGTGGCATTTATACCTTCAATAGTCCATGATATTGTTATTGAATTAGATGAAACCTTGACAACTTCCAAGCTTTTAACAATCGCTTTTTTGTAAATCAGAAAATAGATAAATATTTGTTTTTGAATTGGTTAGCTTATTCATTTTTATTTTACCTTCCAAATCAGTACTTTTAAAGTTTTCATCGTATGTATTAGAGTAATCAAAATCATTTCTATTATCAAATTTCAATGAATCATCTCTTTCTTCGATACTGTAATTTTCTTGAATATTTTTAAAAAACATATTTTCTTTATTTATAATAATTATTTTTTATTAAAATCAATATAATTTGATATTTTGAAAAGTTAAAAATATATTTAAAACACAAACCACTATTATCTGTCTGAAATTTTAGACCTTTTGATCCAAGAGATAAACAAAGAATTTGAAATATTATTAAATGATTGCACATTTTCTTTCTTAATAACAACATCCTTATGAAGTCTCGTATGTCTATTTCTAAAAATAATTTTATTTAATTTATAATAATAATACACTCTACAAGCAAATCATTTTAATGCGCTAAAATAACAAAATAATACTAACCGTTTTCTTCATTTAGCTTAAATAAATTATTTTATTGATACGTACTTAGTGTATGTATATATTTATAAGGATATAATCAGTTCTGTATTTAACATTACATAAACTTAGAAATTACACTAACTTCTACTGTTTTTTATAAAATAAATTTACTTATAATTATCTAATTATATTTTTCACTTCTAAATCAATAATTATAACTATAAAATGATTAAAAACTATTAAGATTTCTTATTAAAAATTAAGAAAATTTTTATATCGTTTTTCTGTACTGTCTCTATCACGTATGTCTTTTGCTACCTTGTTTTTCAGCGATAATGATAACAGTCACTTTGCACTTAATACCGTGCTCATATTAATTGCCCTTTGTATATTGACATAATTGATTTTCTGATAAGATCCATTAGAGTTTTTTATCCTTTATTTTAGAAGCTATAATAAAATTGATTGCACAGATATCGCTGTCTCTCGTTGCAAATTATATGCATAATATCTATTATATTCTTTTAAGCAAAAAAACTAAGTTGATTCATCTAAAATATAGTGTTTATTATTAGTTATACATAATTATTCTTAATTATTACAATTCACCACGTGTTATGCTAACCTAAAATATAGAGAATCAATAATAAAATGTTCTTGCTTTTCTATGTTATACCTATCACAATACGGTTTTTATGAAGATAGGTTTTCAATTTTCGGATACATTTGCAGCACCATTTCAACCTTGATATTAGTCGAATTCAGCTCTATTTCCATCTCGAATTGGACCTTTACCACATCTGATTTTACATTATAAATTATAAATTATATGCAAATTTGTTTTTAAACAATATACTAACATGGAGTGTGCAACTCGATTTCAACATGGATTTGCCTCGATTTCCACGTTGATTTTAAGGTAAGGGGGTTGTCTGGTTTTCAGGCTTGATTTTAAAGTCCATTTGTTGAGACTTATAACTCAATTTCGAGGTTGAGTTTCCTAGATTTCAAGGTCGATTTCGGAGTGGAATAGAAATTGAAATCGACCTAGAAATTGAGGTGATCCCCGACCAGAACCGTCTTACAATCTAGTTGAAAATCGAAACGAATCCATATCGATATCGACCTAAAGATCGTGATGAATGTACCTTCAGAATACATCCACCCCGATTTATATTTCTATTATATTTTTTATTTTTATTTTAAAGTTTAACCCCGTTTTGTATTTTTATTATATCAAGAGGCGCGATAGCGCCTCGAGGCAAGTCTTAGTTTCGAACGATGACCAGCCTGCGTTGCACAGTAGTCTATTAAAAAAAAAAAAAAAAAAAAAAACGATAAACATTCGGACTTTAAATGGTTTTGCAACCAAATACACTAAACTTTGATGATTTTTTTTTGGGGGTACTGAATATAGATTCGCTTCCCCTCGGTACTCATTTATGCAGTACTTTATAATAATAAATATATTTATGTCGCACATACATACATTAAGCGTAGAAATGTACCTTGAACGTAGTTTTAATACTTTATTTTTGGATATAAGCGCATGTATCTGTATATGAATGTGCGAATGAATATAAAAATTCACTAATCTATCTAAAAGGGCGGAAAAAGTTACAAAAGAAACACTATTAAGGTTTATCAAATTTTACTTCCCTCAAAAAATCTTAACGCGTTTACATCTATTTCTCGCATCTTGTATACGCATAAAATATACAGATACATGCACTTATATCCAAAAATAAAGCATTAAAATTACGTTCAAGGTAGATTTCTACGTTTACTGTATATGTAAATCATTCCTCCATTTTTCTGTTTCTTCACGTTTTTTTTATCAAGGGTTCAATATTTCCTCCTTCTTTGCCTCATAAACTATATTATTTTCTTTCTTTTTCTCCTAACCAATATTTATTTTCGTTTTCTATATTTCTACATCTTATGCTTACAAAGATCCATGTATTTTTCTTTCCATTTTGCTTCCTCCTATAGGAAGCTTTGTGATAGTAATTTTTGGAGTTGTTCGAAAACCCTGTTATAATATTGTATTTTAAACCGTTTTGTCCGGGAAAGCCCATAATTTTACTTTTTCTTTAGCTAAGTGAAATTTATAAGATGAAGTCAATGAATCTTTTTAATAAATACATGACTTATGTCTTTTTGTCGCTCTTTCTGTTCCCGTTATCCATTTTTCGCTATCGCCCTTCGATTTCTTAATATAACGCCTAAAACACAAAAAAGTCAGGAAAAAAGAAGTTTCTTTTTTATAAAATCGTAATTTTAAACATGAAAAGTTTGTCGGATCGTCTCAAAACTCTGAGTTCGGTGGCATAAATATTTTTACTAAAAGAAAAACTTTGTTTCGTTAAGAAATTCATAATAGCGGACTCAATATAGCGTCTTTTTCCCAAAAAATTTACATTTTTCGAAATTTTCGACATTTATTTCATTTTATTTAGCATAACCATATATGAAATGTACGCAACAATTTTTGTAATCACTATTTGGTTCGAATATATGTCCATGCACTGCAAACAGTTCAAAATGGTAGCTGGTTTTACTTTGATTTACCGGTAAATTCATGATGCGAAACTATGATTTCTGGTGCACCCGCGAGTGCACCAGAAATCATAGTTTCGCGAGTGCGGAGACTCGGGTCTCCACGAGGGTGACCGCGAACGTCGTCGCGGTCACTTTGCGGCGTGTGAGCGTGACGCGAGCACGCTCGCACCAGATCCTTGGGATCTTTTCAGCTTTTCTCCTGCGAGTGAGCGCGTGCGACGGCACCGGCCGGCGCGCTCACACTAACACCTTCGCGTTACTTTTTTTGTATCTTTTTTTGTCGTTGAAAATACAACCATTGCGTTCATTTTAAAGGTGTCGCGTTATTCTTTACTAAGCGCAGCGTTCCCTCTTGCCGGCACAGGCCCCGGATACCGCCACTCTCCGCGGGAGTACGATCGCGACGATCGTACTCAGCTGAGCGGCCGACCCCGGCAGAGAACGGCCGGAGTCGTGCGTAGCAGCGAAGGCTACGCATGCAACAGCACATCGAATCGAAGACTCGGGTCTGTCGCGTTGCAACAGGCCGCGGCGACTCGCGGCGCGGGTCGTCGTCGGGGTACCTTCGGGGTGCCCCCCAAGGTAAGGGCTGCTGTGCACTAGAGTGCAAGCGCACCGCACCCGGGGAAATAGGTTATCGGAATATTCTCTCGGGAGAATATTCCGACCGAAATCCAGCCCGTTACAGAATATTTAATTCAAATAATTTTCTTATCATAAATAAATATCAAATACAGAAAATTAAATATATGCTTTATTTTATTTAAGGGGGGTTATATACTGAAAAAGGTTCCAAAAATCAATTTTTTTATTTGAGTTTTTGATGCTATACTTTATCTAAAACATAGAAACAAATTTTCAGGCACAAATTTAACAAATTTCAAAAGTTATGGCTTAAATTGTAATTTTCTAAAAACACTAAAATTTACATTTGCTAAAGGGGGTTATATACCCATTTTTTAAGTCACTTTAATCACCTGTAAAAAAGAAATTTTAATTAGTAACAGATTATACTATTAACATAATAAAAATATAACTCATTCTTAATCAAATGAGCCCAGACAGAAGTCTGTAGACCCATTTGATTCAGAGATATTGCAATCTCAAATTTTTTCCTTTGGCGTCAAATCCTGTTTGAAC
>UCOM01004292.1:0-13095 GCA_900474385.1 Ormyrus pomaceus
TACGGAGCGCACCACCTGGACATCATCATCGACGATCTGATGATTATCTTGACAAAAAATGTTGCAAGCAAAAGCAGCATTGTAAAATGATTTTTATTTTAATAATTTTTTAAAATTTTATGAAATAAATGCATTGGATAATTATTGCATTATTTATATTTTTTTATTTTAATAAAAAATTAAGAATTAGATAAGTTTGACATCGCAATGCATGCGCAAAGGCTCTGCTATATTCTACCGATATTTATACTAGAATTCTCTCTTACACTCTAGATAGATTCTATCTATAGCGGATCTATCTGGAATCTAGAATTCTGGCTAGAATTGATCGGAAACTTGCTACCAGATATCTGAGACGCAAATCGACTAATTCTTGCATTTCCATTTGGAGGATATAAACAACGTTTTCGACTCGTACCTTTAGAACGTAGGTGACCGTAATAGAAACGGAGAAAAAAAAGTATGGTGTGACTTGTAACTAATTTAAAACGATCTGCGCAGGCGGAAAGCTGAGGAAGAAAGGAACCGGCGTTGCACGAAAGAGGAAGAAAACGCCCTTCTCGCCGTAGCTCTCAGAGTGCGAAAGGGAGCGAATCATCTTTGGCCACAAAAACGAGATAACAGCGAGGAGCGAGAGCGGAGAACCTGGCTGAACAACTTGAAATCGGATTTCCGAAGAGCGCGCGCGCTTAATATATATAGGATTTCGTTGAAATAACAGCGCTGGAAGGAGGAGCAGAAGTGCTCGCGCGAGCGTAAAAAGTAGGGCGCGCGCGAAAAGGGCCTCGATTCAAGATCGTTCCGGCAACTGCTTTGTTGTTTCTGTTCTTTGCTCGGGAAATAATAACCTTTTTTAATATCTTAAAATAGAGCGCTTCAACACACTGGAACGGAAACTTCTGATGAAGTAAGCAATTTCGTTGATTGCGGGATACTTTTTTTTTTAGAAAACTTAACCACTACTTTCATTCACTTTTTGCATTAAATTGATTTTCTTGAATATCGGGGCATTTATATAAAAATTGGAACTCTCTGCAAGAACTGCTAAAAAACAGGAGTAGTCATAAATCGGATTGCCCCGCTCGCAATACAACAGATTTTAGCAAGAAAGAGTCCTTCAGAGCTGCTACTTCGCTTTGCGGGTTCGTGCAAAAACTGGGACGTACTTTTAAAGAGAAAAGGAGCCGTGGAAGATCAAGACCAAGAAAACGGCTTTGGCAAAGCCGGGGGAAGGCAGTGGCGACGACCACATAACTTTTGGATTAATTAAATTCGAGCCCGGTTAAGAGGATTAATTAGTAGCAAGTACTTTAGCCGTCCTCCTATCTCGGACGGCAAAGTTTTATTCGGCAGCTGCGTCCGGGGACTCGAGCGCGATTTTGCTTTTTGCGCGTTTCTCAAGCTCCGACTATTTGAATTATATAGTCCACTCTTAGTTTCGGCGACGAGCAACCGGCGACTGCCAGGCGAGTGAACGACGGCGCTAACGCGGAACATCGACAGCTTTTGGCCGAGGCAAATGTCGATGCTCCGCTCGGACCAGGGCAAAGATGTTTCCTACATTTTGCCATTGTTAACATTTTTTATTTACATGTCACATGATGGTCATGTTCTTTTTGAGATTTCATGATATCAAGTTACAGCTTGCTGCACGTTATCAAAACTACTGACTTATTTGAGAAAAAATTAATTTCAATCATTCAAGACTTCCCTTGTTGAACGTGTGCCAAGGATTTGTCTGAAGAACTCGTAAAAATGTCAATTTTCTTAGGATTGAGTATTCCAGTAGAGGTATATCCATTATTCAATATTCACTTGGCTGCCACATATTGAAAGATAAATTTTCGATTTATGATAGCAATAAAATTAAAAGCTTTGCACTCTCGATGATTCATCATCTCCATCTTCGTAAAGAGGCAGCTCGCAGCGCGCACTCGCAGCGATGACACTTGGCTCGCGTTAAAGATGCGCTTCGCGCCTCGGCCCCGCGAGACGGAGAAAGAGGCGCGCGCGTGGGAAGTTCTGAAAACTGTCAGGATGTAAAGGGTATAAACGCGCGGAGGTTAGGAGTGGCTCCGCCTGTCCCCGGTGGCGGCGAGGACTCAGCTGCTCGCTGCACTTTCCGCTGATCGATGTCTCTACCTCTCCGCAATTTGAACAATGTCTCTCGGGCCGTCTTGCGTGAGCACCCGCCGTTCCCTTCCTCTCTTTCGCTAATTCCTCGCATTCCGCCGCTCGCGTTTAATGAACGGACGGGATGCGGGTCCATTCTTATTTACCATTTTAAGTCTGGGCTCGGTTATTTTTTCCCGAATATCAAATGAACCTTTGGCCGTTAAATGTCGCCGGCGATATCGGGTGTCGTCTTTCAACTCTCCTCATATCTGTCATCTGACTGTCCAGTTATTTAAGGCAAAGACAATAATACATTCTAAATTCAATTGCCAAACCAGGTTTGGCCATTATCCACTTATGCCACATAACTCCAATATCGGTTAGAAAACAAATATTTATAGCAGCAATTATCGGGCAGCAACGGAACCGAAAGCTATGTCCCTCGATTCCGTTTTCCTACTCTCCGTAATATCCCAAAGTTTTCACATTAATTAATCCTTCGAATTCCCAAGGAGCATTGATCTTTTCCTCGCAGGAAATAGAAATCGAGTCGGGATTACTTTGCGAAACTCTAAACACTTTGCAGATAGTCTTTCTCCGCAAGTGAAATTTGTCGCAGCGGGCAAATTGATTAATTTACTTCGCTGGCCAGTTCGCGAAATGACGAAAAAGCAATTTCGCAGCCGCTCGATTTCGGCCGGTGAGAAAAATTGCTCCGATATAAAAGCGGCGGCGGCGTAGTTGCGCGCGCGCGCGGTAAATTTCGCGGCGCGGCCCTTCGTTCCGCTAATGTAAGCGGGGCTCGTTAATTTCTCGAGAATCCAAGTGCCCCGTAAGCCGGCGGGTCGGTCCGGCAGGGAGCTTGAAATTCCCGGCATGTCCCTCGAAATGAGCAGCAGCGGCAGCTCTCTCTCTCTCTCTCTCTCTCTCTGTATAGCTCTACGAAACTCTTGCCGTTTTCCCTCTCCCGCGAGATGTGGCTCCATTCTTATTTGCCATTCCGACGGCGCGAAACGGAAAAGCACGGAAACGACGCTGGAAAAAGGGGAGAAAGGGATGACCGAGAGAGCGTAAGTCTTGTCGATAGCTTGCGGAGAGTGAGTAAGCTTTTAATAGTAAGACAGAGTGGAATTTCAAGCAGAATTACCGGTTTTATTCTTATTTACTTCGTAAATTAAAAACTTGTTGCGAGACGCGGATTTTTCAATTGCGAATGCGGGCTGGATGGACTTGCAAATGAATAATTTGATTAAGGAAAGTAAAAAACTGAAGGAAATGAAGGTGGATGCGCTAAGCAATGAAATCGCGGAAAGAATGAAAGGAGGAAAGTTGAAAAACGCCGCGAGCCAGTATATAGAAAGGTTGAAATGAGAGAAAAAGCTCGACGACGCTTTCGAGTTCTCCATCGCGAGCTTTTCATGATCCGGCGGGGAACTGCGAGGGCGCGCAATCATAAGTCTCATAGTGGAGACTGAACAAACGTTATACCTTCTCCAAAATGTTTTAAGGATATGGCCGTCGGAAGAGGAGGAGCTTTATTACTTATTCCTGAAACGAGGAGTGCACGGAATTTTTATAATTTTTCCCCCGTAAGGAAGATAAACGCAGCGATAGTATTCCGCTGGAATAAGAAGTACCTATAAACGGCTCGAGCTCAACTTTTAAAGATGAAAATACAAAATTTTATTGCAGGGTGCTGCTTGAAATGCGACATCGAATTTCGGATTGAAAGTACATATTATATATTATTAATTTACTATCATGTGAAACGTAGAAATTTACGAGAGGCTATTATTATGATCCCGCAATCACATTACTTTGGAGCTTTTAAAGTAAGAAAATAAAATTCAAATTATGGCGTTTCGTGTGTCAGACTATAATCAGGCAATTTTTGAGTTCCTTTTAGAGGGGCGGCATCTAAACTCGAGAAAAATTAAACAAATTTCAAGCGCTAGAAGCTCTTTGTGAAAAAGTGCAGTTTCGCAGAAAAAGCCGGCGCACTTCGGTCAGCGTAAAAGCCGCGGCTGAAAAGGATAGCTTTTTCGTGCACTCGCGACGATTAGCAGCTCAGCGATGGCGAAGTCCCGCGCTGCTTGTCTAACGACCGCAAAATGCCGGCGCGCGCACTCCTGGGAGTCGGAGGGAAAGTCTTCCGGCATTTTACGCGACTTTGTTCTCGCGCGAACCGATATTCCAAAGTTCAAGGAGGGATTCTCCAAAGGGGCCGGGCAGCCAAAGAGAAAAGCCTTCCTTTCTTTTTCAATTTCGGCCGACTCCCTCATGACTTTCGTTTTATCTTCTCATCTGTCTTGGGACGTATGAGGCTTGCGTTTCGTCTGCGATTTTCTTGATTGCGCTGCAAATGGACCTCTTTGTTCTTCAAGATCGTTGCGAATCCGGAGGCCGGCAGGATCTCTGAGTGAATTTTGCAAATGTGCAAGTCGGGATCTTTCTTCCAAGCATTTAACTACTGTTTTTAACACTTTAGAATTTTCCATTTTATTGTTAAAACAACGAGTTTTCATCGAGAAGAGCTTTCGTCGGGTTAAAAAAGTTCATCATAATCCGTTTCTTTGGCTTTCGCCAGGACTCAAGTTTTTGAGCGCTGACACCAGGAGGAATGACTCCCGAGAGATTTTAATTTCAGTGCGCTACGAGCAAAGCGAGAGAATAGGATCGAGAGAAAGAGACTCGGGTTCGCAACGGGAGTCTCGCGTGTGCAGGCAGATTAACGGCTTAAGAAATGAGCTTTGACTGCAGCAGCGCCGGCAGTGAAAACGACCGAGCGAGAGATAGGAGATCGCGAGTATATTTCGAGATCAAGGTTTCGTTGTGTCGCCGAGACATTTAACAGTGGCGCTCGGGATATTACGCGACAAAAGAGAGATGTTTAATTTCGATTTATTCTAATGTTCGCGCCGCCGTTCGTTGTTTAGCTATAATTAATCTTTGAAATCTTCCATCTGTGTGGCATTACTGATTTTAAAATATATAATTTATGCATCCGTTTTTAAAAGGTTTTAAAATTACAAGAGCTTTTAAACTGTCGGTATTATCAACAACGATATATTGAGACTTGGAGAAGTCAATGAACAGAATATCTTGATCTGCTTCGGATCCGAAACGAAATATCCATCAGCCGCACATAATTTGACGTGAGTTAGTAGAGCTTATTATAAGGCAAAAGAAGTGTAATATAGCGGGAGTATTAGCGCACGGCAGATATAGCGATATTACGAGAAAGTCTCGCTCGTTTGAAAGGGAGAAACAGACAGTATAAATAATGGTTATGCGAAGTATGAGCGAGTGGCATTTGCGAGTCCATACGGCGACGTCATTAATATACTTGAAAGGAGAACTCGCGCACTACACAGCGAGTCTCTCTCCCTCTCTCGCTATCCTCCTTTTCCCCTTTTTTTCAGAAAAAAGGAACCAATGTGTGCTAGGCGAACTCGTTGGAGGATTTGATGTTATCGATTCGTCGAAATAGTGGAAAGGGAAGGACGGCATGTATACACTCGTGTACTATAAGCGAGGCGAAAAGTCGACGAAAGAGAAGAGACGAGAGGGAGAAGTTCTGGGCGATACTTTCTCGGGCGGTTCGTCGATGAGAGATATAGCAGAGGTACGGTTCGTAAATTCGCTCGAGAGTTTTTTCGGACATTTGTATACGCGGAATTTCAGCGGAATTAGAAATCGATTATTCGACGGTTTTCTACTTAATTAACGCGTTTCGTCGCTTCAGCCTGGGAATTCTGTTTTAATTTATTGCTTTTTAATGGCTGCTCGGTTTTGAAACTTCTAGCGAGTATGCGATGAATTATGGCGCCATTAAAGTTGTTAATATGTTGTGCTAAAAGAATTAGCAAATTTATTTTTTCTTCGGCCTTTCGGCTTTAAATATTTTAATGTTTTCAAGATAAAAGTTGGCTTTTATCACTTTATTAATTCATAAAAGGCTACTTATGAATATTAATAATATTACGAATATTTTGCTTGATAAATAACAAGTAATTAAATTAATTAAATAAAAGTGTATTTTGCGGTTTAATGAGCTTAAATACGCTTTTCAAACAATTTTTCAGAAATTTAGAGATTTATTTAGGAAGTCGTATATTTGAGTACTTGAAACAATAGTTTCACAATGGTTCTTTTAAGTATTAGAAAAAATATTATTGTATTATAGTTTTAACAACATAGTTAGGTGTAAGCCAATACCCGAACGTAATATGTTGCAGCGTGCTACGAAATTGTATACTTGCGTGTCTCTTGCTTTACTCGCAGTCTACGACGAAACTCTCGACTTACCTGAAAAAATGAAAATATCGTAATTTATTGAGAAAATCAGATATTAAAATAATGATAACGTTTCAAATTATTATTTATTGTTATTTATTGATATTTATGAATCGTTTCAATTTTCCCGTATGAGTCCGTGACTTTATGAGTGGAAATCTAGCAGGCAAAAATCTATTAAAAAAGCAACCAGAGCCCGAAAACGGTGGAAGTACAGCGCAGAAAATAGCGTTCTCCTAGTCCGGCGAGGCCAATAAAAGTGAGCCCAGAGCAGCCATCCGATAAATCCCGACGAATTTAATCGTTGGCGAATCGTCGAAAGCGCCCCGCAGGCAAAATAAGGCCGCTCCGAGCAACAATAGCCCGCGACAGAGCGCAAGAAGCAAAAAGCAAAAAGCAGAGAGATACGCGATTGATTGAGCGGGTATTCGAGGGGGTACCGAGCACACGACACAGGTAGTATAAACCGGGAGTGGGGGATTCTCTCTCGGCGCTTGTCGCTCCCGTGTCGGGTCCATTAGCTAATGGGCGTGTGCTCAGACTGCGTAAGTGTAAGAGCAGCGACCATCTGCTTCGACGTCGGCTTTTATTCGCCGATTACTCTGCCCGCTTTGCCTATCCGACTCTCTCCCCCCACTTCGGCAGCGAGATGAGTCTTTACGCTGATTTATTTAACCCTATTCCCCCGGCGCGCCGGACTTTTCTTCCTGCGAGGCTTTATTTATCGCGCTGCGCCTCGAGAGCCCGCCGAGAGTAAATCACCTTAAAATACCGAAATAGCCACCGATATTAGACGCCTGGCTCTCCGCTTATATATATACTTCTCTGCGCTGCGTTGCTCCGAGCATATTTAAAAACTGCTAATTCATCGCAGCCATTTGAAAAGAGATAGCAAAGTAGAAGGTTATCTAAGCGCCTCGCAAATAAGGCACAATAAGAAAATCAATCAGCCCGTGTCGCAAAGCCGAAAATTATAAATCACACTCGGGTGCGAGGTTGCACGCGCGCCACAGACGCGCGATATTTCATAAACCTTCGGCACACGCGAGTCCCTCTCGCTCGCGGCTCGTATCAATAACGCGCCCACTTTATTCGCGGCGCGCGCTCGCCTATTAAGCCTCGGTTTTTCTCCCGAAAGCCGCTTTACGGCCAATAATCCCCCAATAAAGCAGAGCCCGCGTCGCGCACCTTACCTGCGCAAGAGCTTAACGAGGCGTCGTAAGTTATCGCGACCAGGGCGACACATTGTTAAGCGCGTGGGTGGCCTCGGATCGGGGGAAAGAGGCTTTTCCGTAGGCGCGAGCGCTCGATAATAATTCTGAAAAGTTATATGCCGGCGCGAGCGAGAGCCTCAAGGTCCCGCCGCGCGCGCGCTGCCAGCGCACTTTGACCTGCCAGAGGGGTCTCCGGGGGAATTATGCGCTAATGACGAGGACGAGGATGCGATTTCTTGGAATCTGGGTAAGTTGCTTTAAGGACAAAAAGTCTATGTGAATGGCTGCGGCAAGAGCGTTTATGATGAGCGTTATTTTTCTCTAATTGGCAAACGGAAAGACAACTTACAAGTAAAACTCTATTTATACGCACTTATTATAAGAGATAAACTTTTACTTTTTGGATAAAACATTTTTTCTAATAAAAAGTATTATTCTATTTTTAGTGTAAAGCATTTTAAAAGTTTAACCACTTTTATAAATTCGATTGAATTGAAATCGGAAGCTTATGCAGCGAGCAAAAGCGCTTCTCAGAAAAACATTACCTACTTGCCGTAAAATTAAAATCACCGTTCGAAAACAGAAGAATCCGATACGAAGGAAGAACAGCAAAAGTATCAAATCGAGGCATATAGAGAGAAAGAACAAGTATATACGTAGAGCGGTGCGTGAGATTTTCTCGAATTCAATTTCCGTTCTCGCGCGAGCCGAACGTCTCTCGGCCGGCGACTTGCCCGTAAAATCCGACATCGAACGAGCGCTCGTGCGTCTGTAAAGCAGAGAAAGGGAGGAGAATAAGAAACTCGGGCTTAAATCGCTAGATTCAAACTTGTTCCGCCGCCCGTACGAGCCGCGTTAAAAGCCCATTATTCATATAATAGATGCTTAAAAATCGCGCTTCTTGATGCGCGACGAGATCAGTGTAAACATCGTGTAAAGTCAATAATTTCGTTTGAAAGCACGCGCAACAGACGCGGAGAAAGAATTATGGAATTATAATTAAACAGAGCAAAGCCCCTTTTAATTAAATAATATCTTTCAATCAATCCTTTTTAATGAACCGTTTCGTCGAAGCACAAAATTAAGTCAGTGATTTATTTTAAATGACACATTAAGGAAAATCGTGTGCTTTGTCTTTTATTATTAGCTTAATTATTGGAGTATTGGAAATGATTGTCTTTCATTTACCTTTAACGATAGTTCGTTGATGAGAAAATTGTTTTCTTCTAGAGCTATAATAACTTTATATTTTCCAGGTGGCAAAACAGAACTCAAAATCAGCATATTCAAGCGAAAAAGGGCTTTTGATTAATTTCGTTTCTAATAGAGAAAAAGGTTTCTATTCAATAATTAATTAACTGAATTGCGAGAGAGAGAACCTCCTCGAGCCATTAGGGCGGTTTTTACGCGCACGTTAAAGCGATCGCAAGGCGTTACAGCGGCTCAGCTTCCAGCGCTTTTTACGCGGAAGCTCTCTTGCGTTTTATGACTAACCGGCAGAAATTGCGATCGCACGCTTTTCCAATTTGCGGATAATGAGGTCGCGGCGCGTGGGCTATAATGCGCGTTTCACGGAATCGCCTGAATTAGCATGCGGAATTTTTAATGCGCTTTTTGCGAGCGCGGCACTCGGATTGTTTTATCCCGCGCGTTTTCTCCCGCCGCGGCGGAATGCTAATGTCGCGTCTGAGGAAAAAGCGAAATGGGCCACGTTATTGCTTATAATTTAACTAATGCGCGGAATCGTTTGCATATGTAAAACGAGCCGTATGTGCCAAGCATTCGGCTAACCTGGAAAATGGAAATGCGCATTTTTAAGATGCGGAGACGCTATCTTTTAAACTTCTTTTAAACTTGTTTACGAGCAAATTTTTAGCTCTCGTTAAAGCCTAGATATTTTTTTTTTGGAATATCGGAGGATTACATGTAGGTATAATATTTTCAGCAAGCAGCGATTACGCGTCGCGTACTTTTCAGTTCGTTTCGTCATTCGCGAACCAGTGAAATCGGAGGGCGCGGGTTCATTTTCATCGACAACGAAACCACTTTCGCATTTGCGACGAGATTATTGATTTTCTCTCGAAGCGACGTATATGTATATTTATTTTTTAGCGACACGCGAAACATTCGGTACTTAACTTTACGAGTGGTGCTCGCAGAAAGAAGGTTGCAAGTGCACTTAAATACATGATATATGAAGCTCGTATAGCTACGGAGATAGAATTAAAATAACGGTAGGGAAAGTGTTTGATCCATATATATGTTTATTTCAATGTGGCTGCATAAAACACTTGGAACAATTCCATTTTACACTCTAAAATCTTTCAAATTCCTCGTTGAAAGTCTCTAGAAAGTGATTTGTGAAGTTGTAACCTATGAGTTATCGTTATCTCTGAAGTTTAGCACCGAATATCCAATTTAACAAGGGTTAAAATTTAATTAATTAATGGAGTTCGGTTGAACTCTCTGCTATTCTATTTTTATCAAAAATATTCTTATAACAATCACAATAAATCTTGGAAGAGTAAAACAGCAATAATTTATTTTCACTATTAATTACCTCGAGCGCGTAATGAAAGAAAAGTTTCCGATTCCGCAAGCTAACATAATAATTAAAGTAGCTTAAGCAACTCACTTGTTGACTACCGCTTCGCGCAGTTCAGAACCGTTTACTTCAGCCAGCCAGACAGGCGCAATCAGCCGTCCTGAATGAACGCGCGGACGTACGCGAGTGAGTGCCCTTGACGCATGGCTAACATAATGCAATTCGGGTGTTGGCTAAATAATATACTGGCCGGCCGTCCCACGCAATTTTGCGAGAATAGTCGGCTCGGTCAGCGGGAGAAGTGTCTGTCGGGACGCGAGCAAAATAAACCAGTCATTGGGCGTTGATTGCCTCGATTTCCCGCTGCTTATGAATTCGAATTTACAACAAGCTCGTTCTGACATTAATTAGCGCTGCCATTACACTACGGCCATTAACATAACTATCCAGGCGAAATCGGTGGCTAACGTTTACCGAACTTCCTGGCTCCGTGTAGAGTTGGAGTTGGAGTTATTTTTAATTTCCTTAATTAAAAATCTGATGCAGGCAAAGTGGTTAAAAGTTAATAAAAAAAAAATCGATCGATGAAAAAATCCTTAATATCATAAATCACATAAACTTGAGGAAAAACATTATCTATGTACCAGCAATCCATTCCAAAAAATAAGCGCATTCGCTACCGCACACTCGGCCAACCGACCCTCCAAGAAATAAATCTCAGCTGCGCCTGCATTTCTGTCATGACGCAACGGCTCTCTTCGGCGTCGGATGCAAATGCCGCTAATCGTGATAAAGGACGTTTCATAATCGACTGGAGAGCGAAAAAGAGACGTCGATTCGGCAGGTGCGCTTCTCGCGCAGCTTTTTGAATAATGCGATTGCCGTTCGAGGCGAAAAAGCCGCAATGCCAGCGTCGTTCGAGATGAGGTGAGCTCCGAAGCCGAGCCACTTGTCCTTGCGGCTTGAAAAATGTGGATTCTGAGGCAACGTTTGACAGATTTACCGCTGCCTTACACTTACGCTTGAAACTTGAAAAAATTGCTAAAATCCAAATAACGTCTTTACAAAGGCAATGATCAGGTGGCGAAGAAAGAGGGTGACATAAAAACAATGGCTGTTTAAAATGACGTTCACAATGACAGGCCGCGTCGGCAACAAAGCACTACACCTGTAGCCTTCTTCGCAAGAAATACGTGATAAATCTCGGCAGCGCATTGAAAAGAGCCGGGCAGAAAAGAAGACAATCGCGATTATAAGCGTCTCCGGCTGCGAAAGAGGCAGCTTCATAACCGCGCAAACACCTGCTCCTCTCCTTTGAGATTTAAAAGCTTCCAGGCTTGGCGAAAAAAGAAGGCGCGTGGACACGCGCATTATGCACGAGCTCGCAATCTCCTTAAAGGCCGCGAGCTGCGAGGAAACAGAGGCGAAAAAGGCGAAAGAGGCGCCGGAATACAATGCTCCTCTCTCTTTCGCGCCCAGCCGCCGTGAGAACACCTAATAACACGGCTGACGGCGGACTTGCCCGCCGCGCGTATATATTCTATATTTGGAGTGCGTGGAAGCGCGCCGTGGGGAGAAAGAGGTGAAAAGGAGAGAAGGTGGACGGACGCAGGGGAGCCCAGATGCAAAGTGAGATAGCGACGCCGGGGACTCGAGAGGCGGAGGATGGGAGTTATTAGGGAGGCGGGGGATACGTTAAAGATTTCGATTTCGCCCCCGCACATCCTGCTCGAAAACCGAGATTTCTGCTCTCCCGTTCCATTAAATCTTCATTAGCAATATCCAATTCAATTTGCAAGAGCATGCAGCTGTACACAGTCGTTTTTCCAGTAAAAAATGGCTGCGTTTCTTTGGAAACAAGAAAACTGCATATTAAGCCCTTCGTTAAGGCAGAGGCACGCTCATAAGCGTAGACTCGGAGCTTTAATCGCAGCATTACGTAACTAAGCCTTTTAATTCGCTCATAAAACGAATATAACTTAGCTATTTTCAGCAACCGTAAATCAGCCAACAAAACAGTTACACCCCATTATAAGCATCTAAGTCCTCTCTCTCTCTCTCTCTCTCTCTCTCTCTCTCTTTCTCCATTCACTTTCTTCTCGGTATTCCGGCCGGCGATTAAACGAGTCGCATACACACTGCGCCAGCGACAAATAGAGATGGATAGACAAGGAAGAAGATGTAGAGCGCACACAAACAGAGCAAACGCGACGGACGTCTGAATAAGGCTTATTATCGCTCGTAAGGCCGAGAGAGCTGGTCGCGCGCGAGTATCAATCAAAAAGTTGCTTTGCTTTTGCGCGGATGCAAGCACATATGGGCACAATGGACGCGCTAAGAGGGCTCCGCTGAATTTATTCGAGCCAATTAGTCGCCCGCGAGGCTGTAAATGCCGAGGCCTAACAAGACTTTGCCTAACGATTTTATGCCGAGGGACAGATAGAGCTTATTAGAGACCTTTTTCATATTTCTTTTGTAAAGATTAACAAAAGTATCACCACTTTGTTTACACGGTATAGCTTTAAAGCTTGAAGCTTCTTTAAGGGGGTTATATACTGAAAAAAGTTCCAAAAATCAATTTTTTTTTATTTGAATGTTCGATTCTATACTTTATCCAAAATATAGAAAAAAATTTTCAGGCATAAATTTAAAAAGTTACGGCTTAAAATGCAATTTTCTAAAAATACTAAAATTTAGGTTTGCTAAAAAAATCACTGTAAAAATATTTTAATTATTATTTTAATATTATCAAACATTTTTTTATTCATTATATATTATGCTTTATTGATTTTTAATGATTTTGTAAAAGAATTTCAATTTTGAAATTTCGAATAAGCGCACTCATCGTATTTCAGTCGTGTCGCCACAGTCGCCATAGACTATGCGTTTTGTCAGCTGATCGCATTTTAGTTCTAATGTTTTACC
>UCOM01004293.1:0-13069 GCA_900474385.1 Ormyrus pomaceus
CCGCCGCTCCGGAAGACGCCGGGAATTAGGAAGCGAGAGAGAGAGAGAGAGAGAGAGAGAGAGAGAGATGTTCGCTCTTTTGTAAACAGCTCTAATGCCTGGTTACGACTTACTGCGAGAGGGAGAGAGAAGGAAGGCGCGACGCCGCCCCGCGGAGTGTTCTTTATGATATTGCTGGATTAGACTGAAATATTTCACACTTGGATATATCTCGCGTGCATTACGTTTTACGACGCTTCTCTCTCCCGGCGCGTATTCGCGAGAACCCCTTTTGGATAGAGACCGGAATCTCGTAAAGGAACTAACTAGATGCGTCGGGAGACAGAGAGAGAGAGAGAAAGACTGGCGGAGCTTCATTTTCGCCAGGGCCAATCTCCATTCGTCGCTGCGACGAGCGAGTAGTTTTGCGCTTCGCGGAAAACACGAGATGTTCTCTTCTAGATTTCGTTTATCGGCCCTCTTCCGTCTCATCTGCGCTTTTAATACCCGCTCTTCGTTTAAATTTTATAGTTTTTCCCCCGCGCTTTATTTTTAAATTATGTAAGCTTGTTACAAGGCATTTTTTCTGATTTTACATACATAATACGCCTATAAATCCATTTTAAAAGATTTGTAAATACTTTTTTAAGTACTCTATTCATTAAATATACAACAACCGTCTAATATTTATGGCAATGAATCTTTTTGTAGAAAATTAAAACATTATTTTTTTCGGGCATAAATTAGATTTAAAATAAAATCGTTCTAATCCCAAATAGTAAATGTTCCAATCAATTATTTCACGTGAAGCTTTATAGGAAAACTCGAGAAATATTTAAAAACATAAGTTTGCAGCCTTTCCCCGATAATAACCGACCGGCTTTGATTCTCAACCCGGAGCGGAAGAACGGTGCAGAATAGAGAGACACGAGAACTCACGAGAGTCGTCGCCTGGGTATTGTCGATAGCTGCGTGAATAATAGCACCGCCTTCGCGTGTAAATAATACATCATCTGACATTATCTGCAGACGATGAGTTATAACCGTAAAAGTTTGGCCAGGCGTGCCGGCTCTGCTCCTCCTCCGAGGGTAGATTCGGATCTTATGTTGATTACTCTCCTGGTAATTAGAATTCGAGAAAGAAGCACGAGAATGATTTTGTAATAATAATTTTTTTTAGCTTTTCGATACAGTAATTTGTTGTGATTTAAGAAATTTCACTGCAGCGATAACTTGCAAAAATGACGAATTTTAAAATCATTTGGACGCGCGCGCATTATAATACTTCGAGCAAGATAAATCTAAAGATAAATACGCCGCCATTAACTTTGCATGAATCTTCGGAAACAAATAGCTCTTCGCTCCCCAAAAGCGTGGAATAAATAAAAGGCTCAAACTCTAAATAGCCGTAATAAAGCAGGAACAATTGAAGCTCGTACGCAATCAGTCATCCGCGCGCTCGGCTCTCGCATCTAATATTCCGCGCGCGAGGCTCCCACCTACGCGAATTATTAAGCGTCGGAAAAACGAGGAGAGAGAGAGAGAGGAGCGAGGTCGAATATTTCCTCCTCTAGAAAATGAAAAATACCGCGTCCAATTTCCCTGATGATGTCCCCGAGGGACGGCGCTTTTCCTCCCTTCTCTCTGCCGTGTTTTTCATCGCGCTCGATGCCCTTTTCGGCTCTCCCCCCTCATAAGCAAGCGTTTGCGCGAGCCGCACCAAGACAAATAGCCCGCGAGATAACGGCCGCGACCGGCCTCCTGCTGATTGACATTTCTCTCTTTTTTCTTTCTCCCTGTTTTCGCCGCTGCCGTCGAGAACAATCATTATCCTTTTCGACTGATTTTCCGGGCGTTCGCTCGCGAGGTTTCATGTTAATTGCACGGTTTGAATTATTTATCAGGTGGGTTGCGGTTGCGAGGCGACGCCACTGAAAATTACATATTGGAGCGCGCAATTGCCTTTGATAAGATTCAAGTTTTTTACGCTGCTAATTGGTTTCCTAATTTTTAGATTTAAATAAACATATTTTGTAATATTTTGAAATAAACATGAATTACCACACAAAGCTTCAATTATGCGAATTGAATAGAGCACGTTTATGCATAGATTCGTACGTAGTTCTATAGTAGCTTTTAAATTGAATTAACAAAGCCGTATTACTCGATAATTTCAAAGCTTTTGTGAAACCTTTGTAATTCCCTTGTCTGCTGCTCGTAAACGCGTGGTTACTCTGTGCTCATTTCGCTTTGACGCGTAATTAGCGAACAAACACCCCTTATATACTATTCCAATCGCCATTTGTACCAAATAGTTTTTGCACCAATATCTTCTAATGCATAAGTTTTATTCCAAAATTAACGAAATTCTTTATAAAAAAAAAGCAAATCGTTCTCATTGTAGATTAATTTGATTTTTCCTAAAGGACATACCTCTACACCAAAGCGATTCCCTGCACCAGCAAGAGAAATGCGCGTTAGCGGTCAGGTCGGTCACTCCGAGGTAGGGGACATTTCGCAGAGCTTTCTCGTACTAATTAAGACTCGGCTCGGCAAGACTGCAATTCCCTGGCAGCGGCGATCAGAGCCAGAACCGCTTGGCATTTAGAGGCTTTCTGGAGGCAAAACGAGCTCGGCAAACTGCCGGCGATATAAGCAGAAATATAATCCCGAAGGCGCCTTCGGCCCCCAGGAAACGCGCGACATTAAACTCGGACTTAGCTGGGACGCCGCCGAACAATGAGCTGACAAATGTCTCGAGGAGGAACTTAAGCCGGACATCGGTTATGCGCGCGCCTAAAGAGGGTCGTCTTCTGCAGCCTCGGCGCCGGCCGGCGGCGGCCTCTTCGCGCGCGCTCCGGATTATTCCGCGCGATTGATCGTTCGTGCTTCGTCGAATGGCCCTTGTTCCACGGCCACCGCATTAGCTGAGAATGCGCAGTTCGGACCGCGGCTTCGCGCCCCTTAATTTCGGCTATCATTTGCATTTTCTTGCCTCGCAAGCCTTGAGATTCGAAGTAAGAGGGTGAAAATTCAGCTGCGAACACGTTCCAGTTTCCATAGTTGTCAAGGGAACTTTTTTTTTTTTTTCATTATAATAATGATTCACTGGTAAAAGACTATTGTAATTTTCATTGTTCGAAATCATCGGTCGGTCGTATAATCGCAGCAGCGCGCGGCCCCCTCCCCGCGCTCGTCATAACGAGCCGCTACTTAGCCGCCGTTATAAATAGCCGTATCTGACGGTTATCGAGGCTGGCCGGTCTCGTCGCGCGGTAACGAGCCATTGCCGAGTTCCAGCACATGGGGCCCGCCGGTAATTCCGGCAGGGGCTCGCGCTTACTTCTCGCTTTAAAAAAAAGAGAATAAAATGGCCAGGGGCGCTTTTATCTCCCGCGACAATCCTTTTTCCAATTTAGTCGGAATCGTATAAACGTCAGCTCGACCCGTCGTCATCGCTCACGAAAGATAAATAAAGCGCACCCCGAGAAACACGATGTTAATTAGAGAGAGGCTCCTTCGAGACTTAGTGTCTCGACTTGATTTCGAGCCTTCGGCCCGGCATCCCCCTCCGATCGCGCCTCGAAAATAGAAGGAAAGGGGGAGACGAAGGCAAAGGAGGAGAGGCCGCCAGGAAGAAACCGAATCCCATAGGAAGTTAGCGCGGATTACCGCAGACATCCATCACTCGCTCTCTTTCAAAGTGAAGAGCGTCTCATTGTCCGCGGGTGTCGGGGGCTTTTTCTGGCTCGCCGAGTCGCTTTTCAGAGACGCTCGGCTGCAAAGTTCTCTCGCTTTGCCGAGGACAAACAACGAAGAATCCTTGCCCGATCAGTCGAGGTGTTGGCTCCCGCGCGCTCGCAGCCGATGGGGTCGGAAGAATTATGGGGTGCAAGCCGCCGCAGAGAATCACAATTATAGGCCCTGTAAATATGCCGGAAGATTCTCTGACGCCTGAAATCTCCCGCTAATGGCATGTTTTGGGTTTTAATTTACAGGAGGATTAAGCCGCGACCGATAGTTGCTCTCGCTCCTGATTAAAAAGGAAACAATCTGTATTTACGTACTTCGAGGGCTACCGGATAAATCACTGAGTGATTTTAAAATCACGAGCTCGCACCGAAGCCTGATTTACTGATTGTCGTACAAAATTTTCTCGGAATTTAGTACCGTCTTAAAGTATTTTTGTAACTATCGAGAATCTAATTATTTAGTCAGCCTATTTTTAACTTTAGTCGCTTCTGCTAGTTGCTCTTGCTCCCGATTAAAAAAGAATAGTCTGTATTTACGAACTCTTTAGATTATCAGATAAATCAGTTAGCGATCTTGTACTAAAGTAATTTAGTAGTATACTCGGAATTTTTTTTATAACAATCGCAAATCTTGTAATTTACTTTTTAATATCAATGAGTTACATAATTTTGTTTTTAATAAATAATAAAAATTTTAAGTAATGTTAAAATTACATGTTTACAATACATGCGAGTTTTCTTTCTCTATTATAAAACAGTTAAGTATAGTGATATTTAACGGTGACACAAGTAACAAGATGTAGTTTTGAATAACTGTAAAAAAAACACCTCTCTCCTTTCTTGCAAAAAGCCCTCCACTTAGTAGCGCAAGAACGGTTGTGCCGATCATTATGCATATGCTTTTTCACATAAACCGCCATCATCCTGAAGCGGCAGCCTCGCAACATCCACTCTTTTCCTCCCGGCAGCGGCGCGCTGATCTGCTTTTAAAAAGGCATTAAAGCCAGCCCGATGATTAGTGGGGCGTGATTCGAGAATAATATCTTATAATTAAAGCGAGGCTTTCCTCTCGCTCTCTCCCATTCGTCCTCGTCGGACTATCAGTTAGACTTAGCACGGCGATCCGTCAAACGGCTGCAGAAATAGAAAGCCATAGAGGGGGGAGAGCCCGGAAAATCTCAACCCTTCCTCGCTTCGACACGTGACCTGCCGATGCAACGCGGGCCAACCGACACGTGACCCCCAGCTTGTGTTTTAGATACGCGTGTCAAATCCCAAAGCGAAAGCCACGCTCTCTCTCTCTCTCTCTCTCTCTCTCTCTCCCTCCGTCTCTCTTCCGCTGCTTTTCTTTCCCCCCGGAGCTTTTTTTATGCCTCTACCTACCATCATCTTTTCCCTGTCTGTCTCCCGATCCTTTTATATTCGCGACTTGGGCTTTTGTCGGATATCGCGCTTCTCCTCTGTAATTCACACCGAGTGTGTTTATAGCGCTGTGTTTTCGATTCGCCCCGCCAGTCACGTGACGGCGAGAGAGCCGACGTGTGCGCGCTGCGCGCCCTGGAGCACTGCGCGCGCGAGAGGAGCAAAAAATGGGCGTTCGCCCTCGGGATGATACGGGCGGCCACAAATTATGTCTCCCGATGACAATGCGAACTGTAACGAGGGTTTTCGAACGAAAAAAGAAAAAAAAAAGAGGAGGAAGTGAAAGGAGGACGTTAAGTGGCTATTGATGAAACGTGCTTGGGATTTTTTTCGCTTATTTATGAGGTGGGATTTTCGATTTATTAACTTTCGAGCGATCCACCGGTGAAATTGTTGATATTGCTTGGAGTCGACTGCATTGCCGACAAATGAGTTTTATTCGAGTTCAACGATCCGTTACGAATTGAAATACATTTAATATTATCACCCAGTAACACCAAGGAATTGATAAATTTCCAACTACATTAATTATTAAAATACGTCGAAGCTATCAAATGCAAATGAAAGCTATAAAGCGTCAGAAAGTGCAGAGACTCTACCTTCATTCCGTTTAATTCAATCGTCAACAGCACACATTCCCGATCGTTCCATTCAGTCACGCACTGGCCTCGGCCACAACAAGCCATTCAAGGAAAGATTCGTGTGGCGAATCCGCGCAAGGAAATCCCTTTCATCCCAATCCTTTAGCAGACGACGCATTTTTCCGCGTTCGGGCTCCTCTCTAACATCGCCGCCGGCTGCTCTTTTCGCATGGAAATCACGGAAACGTGATCGGTGTGCGGAATCGAAGCGTCGGACAATAGCCGCTCGAGACTTTACGATGAAGGAAGGGATCGCTAATTCTTCGGTAAAAGAATTCTCTCTCTCTCTCTATCTCTCTTTTCCTCTCTGCTCGCTTCAGCGAACAGTCCAGTTTTCTTTTGCGGAAGAGCTGCGGCGCACGTTAATGGCCTCGTAAAAGTTAACGACGCTGGTCCTCCTGCGATTTTCCAGTCTGGACTTTTCTCCCCTGTCTCGGTTTTCATTCGCGCAGGAAGCTCCGGCACAGAAAGGAGTACGTTTCGAATTATTGACGCGGACGTGGAATTAAATTTCTGCGACGGCAGACGCTCGCCGCCGTGAATTATCTCTCTTTATGCCCGAGCAAGCAACATAGGTTGCCGGGCAGAATGAAAGGAAACGGGACGGCTGGAAATCTGCCATCAAAGAAAAATTTTATAAAGCCGTATCCTATTATGAAATTTAATGCACATGTACACGCGAAGGTGGAAAAGAGATGAGAGAGGTTATATACTGAAACATAAACTTCATTTTTTTTCATTCAGCTTAAAAACCTGCACTATTTTCTTCTGCGCGGCTTATAAAATCTAATTTATCGTACTTTTTCTAAATGTTATTACAAGTAATTATTACTTAATCATAAAAAAAAACGTATATTTGCTAATTGGCCCAGTCATATTAAAATAATTTAAGCTAATAACTAAAAAAAATCTAGAATCTTCAAGTTCAGTGGATGCATTAAAAACACCCCAACTGAAAGAGTTAAATGATTACTCTAGAGAATCGTAGCGGCTAGCGAATCTACAACCCCGCATCAATTAGAAAAAGGCTTAAACCATTATTACCTTCTATAATCAAAGCAGCCAATAACGGGGAGGTTTAAAGTATCTAATAACTCCGGCGCTTATACCCCTTGCTTTCATGCGAGTCTCACCTCCTAATCACCCTCCGCCATAGGATCCAGGCTTTAGGGTGAGACCAATCTGCTTACGACCCTCTTAGCTTGAATAATTAACCAAGCTTGCGCTTCGTACACTTTTATTTCTTTCCCACTTTCTTTTTTCTCGCGCCAGAGTGTCATTTGTTACCAGACATCAGTCCTGATTACCATTTCGAGTCGGATGCGAACAGGTAGTCGAAGTTTGATCGATTACCCAGGAATCCGTCTTCCGCAGAGCAAACACCAGGCCGACTTGTTGGAGGGTCGTTATTTTCCACGCTCCTTTTTCTATTCGTTCCTCGGCTTTTTTGCGCTTTCCTCGAACCCCCCGAAAATTGGCGGAACGTCAGTTTTAATGCGGAGAGAGTCATTATTCAAACGTCATCGCTCTTGTATGCGTTTTGTACATCCCCGCGGAAAAAGTGATTAGCATATACGAGCGCGGGGCGGGGAGGGGAAGCGTTTGATGTCGGGCGCCGTTTTTATTTGCCTAAGCCGCAGCGTTCGAACGTACGAGAGCGCGCCGGGGGTTGCTCGGTTCAACGGCAATTTTGAATATTTAATTAGCGCCGAAAAGGAGGAGCATATTTGTCGTCGTCGAGGCTGCTCCTCTGTGCCTTTTTATGCGAGATCGTGCCCCCGGGACTTTTAAATATTAGTGTTTATTTTTTTTTTCTCCATTACGAAAAGCAACGCGAGGCAAAGGGTCGCCCTAAAGTAAAGTAAGTAGGATCTCTTTCGAGCATGTCTCGAAGGAAAATAATTACGGGATATTTATGAGATTCGCGAGTATCGAGTTTAAGGCTTGTTTTCGGAAACAGTCTTCCACTACTTTAAGATATTAAAATTCAGGTCTCGCTGAAAGGTGGCAGAATTTTTGTGAAATAATTTCAGGAAAAAAGAAATTTAAAACCTTAATGGAATCCTAAGTTTAAGTACCCAACTCTTTTGTTCGAGGAGCGCGTCGTCCCCTTTTATAACTTTTCAAAGCTAAATATCGATCCAGCATAATAATACGCGGCGTTATATCAAGAGTATATGCGCCGGCGAAAGCTCAGTGACTGCAATTAATCTCCCGGTAGGAATGGCAATTATTCCGATTTGTCAAGTGTCCAAAAGGCGTTGGCGCACGCGAGATCACTGAAACGTTACTTTTAATCACGAGGGTCGTTAGGTTTATTACAAATTTCGCGAGGCCACCCACGCCTCCTCCGCTTCACGCTTCAGATGCAGCGGGCGAACGAGCCGCCTCAGACGGCGAGGAGCGACTTAAGCTGCAGGAATTCGCGCAATCCCCTCGTGTAATATTAATTAATAATCGCCGAAATTGCCGGGCAAGATAATAAGATACGATCCGGTCTCCGGAGAAAAGTTTCGGCGCGATTTCGGCTGCGTCTTTAAATTTAAAATTTAAACAAAAGAAGACCGACGGAACGGAAAGAGAGCCGAGAAATACATGACGAGCGCGCGAGGCGTTTGCGCGGAAAAATAGTTGTAATTGTGTTTACAAAAGTCAGCGGGCCGTAAAGATTTTGTTTAACCTTTCGCAGCCCTTCGAATGTCGCACAATCCAATCGAATTGAATGTGGCGAAAGGAGCGAACAAGTGCGGGCATAAAGGGAAAAGAGAAAAGAAGGAAAAGTCGGGCGCACCGTACTCGATGACCCCCAGCCATTTGCGCTCTCTCCGCTCTTGCGAGAACACGCCGACTGGATAAGTACAATCGCTTTCGGGTCTGACTGCACGGAGCGCAGTCAGAAGGGGTTAGGGAAGATCATTATCGGAGGCTTAACCACGCGAGAATTTTTAATCAGAGGGTGCGCATCCCTTCGCCCGAAGCTAAACGGGGAGCAGTTGTCGTCGGGGCTCGAACTTTTGTTCGGGGATCCGTCGCGAGAGTGCGGACAGTACTTTGGACGCTGGATAGGTGAGACGCCATACCGCCATTGGAAGCATGTGTCGTCTCGTTGCGTGTTTTAACCGCGCGCTTTTTATTTATTTTAATAGTCGACTCAGTTCGGTACTGCAGGATTCAATCATTCAGATTTATGTTGGGAAATATTAACGAGTTCTTACTTTAATCACGAGTGTCTAGAGAAAAATGTGAAAATCGGTGTTTAGCGTAGTCTATTTTTCGTTAACGGCTTGATGCAAAGGTCAGCTTATAAAAAGCAGGATCCCAGCGTTAAAGTAGTTTCGCGAAACACAGCCTTATCCATTAGAGTTAATTCGAAGCCGGCGCCTAACCTATATATCCAGCAGCGGCAAGTGACGGCATTCCCGGCGTCCGGCGCGTTTAGAGCGTGTCTCGCGAGCCCCGGGAGAAAGCACTAAAGCAAACGAAGCATGTCTGGTAGCAAAGGGCCCGCCGACGGACGACTCCCTCGGGAGTTCTGATTAGCATCGTCTTAAGGTCGCACTTACCTCGGCTCCCTTTGGCATTCATATGCAAAACTGACCAGATCGTGCGGCCGGGCGCATTTACATAACGCTAGATTGACCGTGATTTCATTTACCGGGCCGCTCCGGACGAGAATCGATATCCACTTACCGGGGCAGACGACAGCTTGAGCGGCTCTGCCTTCGAGACTCTCCATGCAAATGAGGAAGGAACTTGGAGACGAAGGAGGGTCGAGTCTTTGGCTGCCCGAGCTGTAATTGACAAACGCGATGCTCAATTTCGCCGGCTTATTGATTTTCGGGAGCTTCTCATGTAATATGGATTGTTTCCCGATAGCTACTGGATTGCTCTCGTTGCGCGCAGATGCCGCTGTCCTTTAATTGGGATCTCGACAATTGTACCGAATAAGAAGCGAACGATGAGCAACGATTTTATAACAAAATACTTTAAACAATCGTATTATCTTTGCTTACGGTTGACAAAAGTGGTATTGTGAGAGCTTCGGAATAGCGGAGGCCGTGTTTAAAAAATTTTAGAAAAGCTTGCACGCAACGGGTAATCTCCTTTCGAAAATACTCGCTTTTAATACGCGAAAGAGCTTTTTTAAAAGCTTGAACATTTTTCGGTGCCTTTCTCGCTAATCTCCCGCAACATAAAAGCGCTAGCTCTCTGATTTTCTTTTATTCCTCGTCGGAGTAATCGATGCGCATACACGAGCTTTCCGGCGTTCTCAAGTTAATACGCTTAGGCGTCGCAAATTCGCAGAGCCGTAAAACGCGGCATTAGTCGATAAGCGGCGCCCCGCACTGATCTCTGATTGTAACAAATGATAGGAAGCTTAATGGTTTTCTGGGCCGTTGTGTATCTCGGCGAGGAACTCCTGACTCGGGCCGGTGTTCTTTTGATTGATTGCTTTTGTCACTTAAGCTGCGCTTCGAGGCGGCAGAAGCGTGACGAGGATCTCTAAGTATAGCCGAGATTACCGTTGTACGTTTTAATTATAGCGCTCGATTATCTTTTCGGGTCTTTAATGGATCTTTGTACGCGGTAAAAGGATTGGATCTCTCTCGGATGCTTGGAGCGCGAGGATCTCTAGGTTATTGATGAATCTGTTAAGGGGAAAGAGAAATAATTTTTATTGCCAGGCGATGTAATGGATACAATCTTTTAATTCTGAGTCAGAACCTGACATTTCCAATTTGGTCCAATTCATCGTGCCTAGATTAAGCTGTTTGCAAAAAATCTATAATATAAATTTTTTTTTTATTTAAAAAATCAAGTTATTTACAGTTTTAAGTAAATTACAATGATAATAACAATATTTTAATAATAATAGTACTTTATTAATTTGAAAAATGTCAATTCGTTTCAGAAGTTCAACATAAAAATGATCAATTATCATAAGCGTTAAAGGGTCAAAAATCTTAAAAAATAGAACTTAAAATTAAGCAGTCCTTCACCTGTTGAAAATCGCAGCCACCCAAAACCCTGATACGGTCCGCTGCCGCAAACACGCACGGAGTCACACCAGGCTTCAAATTCAAAGTCTTATTCTCAAGCGACTTCGTGCGAGTGGCTGGCAGTTTGGTGGTGTGCACGCGTCGGAAGCGGGTTTATACGAGCTTACACGCATAAATATGTATGGCGGGCGCGAGCCATGCCTGACAATGCCTCGGTGTAGTCGAAATACGGGTCGGCCTGCCGTAATGACTGCCGGCCATTTGCGAGAGAGAGAGAGAGAGAGAGAAAGCTCGCAATCCCATAATTAAATCCGTTAATCAAGGCTTACGCTTAGGACTGACCCTATCAACTTGGTTTATTGTGATCTGCCGTAATCTATGCTAAATTACGAGTATTAAGACGGAGCGAGTTCGCTCTCTCGAGTAGTCGCTGCGTTCCTTCATTACATTATGCTCGTTTGGCGGTGGCCAGAACTATAAGGTACAGCGATGTCGCTCAATTTCGAGTGGGCAATTTTTTTTTTTTTTTAAGAATGATAATTGTTTTTATCGTGAGGGTTGAGTACAGTTGTTTTACTTAAGGAAGTGTCATTTATTCGGGAAACGGAATGTTGAAAATTTATTTTCCAATAAAAGTTTCTTTGCGAAAATGGCTATTTTCGAATTTTTAGTTTTCGAAGAATTTAAAACAATTTGAACGTAAAAAGTAACGTGCACTAAAATTGCGTTGAAAAGTTTAAAAGAGTAATTTACTTGACTTAATAATATAAGGTTTTTTTGCTTATTACGTAACTTAATCCAGCTATAAAGTACAGTTTCATCGAACGTGACCTTAAGAAACACGAGAAAAAGCAAAAAGGAGGGAAAAGCCCTAACGAACCGACACGCATCCGAAGAAAATTGAAGAAAGGCCCCTACAGATCCGGCTTGCTCCTTCTCGTCTCCTTAAAATTAATTGTCCGGCTTATCTTTTCGCTCCAGCTTCTCTTCTCGCGGCGAAAGATACCGGGCGCGACTCCGCCGATCGATGCCTTCCGCGCCGAGTTTTCTACGCTCGGCTTTGAAATGACAGGAGTCAAGTGTCCAGAGAGAAGAAAGCGGAGGCTAAAGTGTAATTGGCACTGGAGCACACTCGTCTTGGTTCATTAGAGAAAATATCTTTCCCCATTGTCGAGGGCTTTCGTCATTTTTGTTTCGAGTGGATACGGTCAAGTCGAGCGAGAGCCTACTTTTTATATCGCTGATTGTCAAACGCGCGGCCTCCGAACGTGGAAAAGCTTGTGACAGTCTAATCTGCTCGAGTGTAGCAAAGAAGAATAGGTAGCCTGATTCCACGAGTGGATTCTTTCGAAGGGAACGGACCCGAATGAAGTCGGGGTAAGCCACGCAGTCAGCTTGCTTTGCCTCTTTTGTGTTTTTTTTTTATATTTGTATTCTTTTGGAATGTTTCTATAGTTTTTTCGACTCTTCATTCGATGAGCTCGTTGTGGTAGGCACGCCTTTGATTCTAACCTATGCAATTGGCTCGTCTTTATTACAATGCTGGAGCTCGTTTTGAGTTATACGTCCATAGTCTGCTTTCATTGGCAAAAAAATTTCTCTGTTCTTGGGATATTTATTGAAAACCCAGATTATAAATCCTTTATGACAAATTGAAAAAAAGTGTCGTTGACTACATAAATATTTGACATTTTTCTACTTTGAAAAAGACGTAATATTTTCGAAGATATATAAAGTCCATTCAAATTTTAAAAGTCAAACGATTTTCATGACAATGATTCTATATATCTTTAAAATAAGCTTGAGTTTGAAATGAGTATTTTCATTTTCTATGCAGAATATATAATTAAGATTTTAAGGTCGGACAGAGACGCTGAGTCCTGTCTCCAAATTCTAATAATCTTACTAGTTAAATTCGGGCGCGCACTGTACGCCGACATTCACATTCGCATTCGTTATTCAATTTTTTCTTCCTTCTAAAAATCCCACCCGAGATTCGTTCGGTTTTTGAATAAGGTAAAGCGGGGGGGAAGATGCCAGCTTGGGGAAGACGCCACAACGCAAGATTTTCTTTGTTTGGAAACAAATCGCAGGAAGTGCTTGATAGATTTGTTTATTATGATTTTCTTATTCAGTCGCCTAAATACTCTAAGATTTTAGCATTATTATCAGTTTCCTTTCGAGCAGCGTCGAAGCTAGTAGCTCTCGATCTAAAATTTGCAACAAATTGAAACATCATTCTTCAAGCTTTGGTTTGTAATATCGTTAAAAAAAA
>UCOM01004294.1:0-13051 GCA_900474385.1 Ormyrus pomaceus
GGGGGGGGGGGGGGGGGGGGGGGGGAGTTGCTGCCTCGCTGGAGGCTCGGCTGTCTAGCTAAGGGGCGCCCGGATGGTGTCCGTGCCTGGGCAAGCCTCCCGAGGCTCGGGGGCGCTTGTGCGCGAATCAATAGTGCGTAGTCGCGCGCTCTCTCTCTCTCTCTCCCCGTCGCCGGCGAGCGCAGCGCCACGCCAAGCGCACGCCCGACACACCAACCCCCCGACGACGGGGAGCGGCCGCCGCCGCCGCCGCCGCCGCCGACGACGACGCTAGACGTCGAAGGATATGCCGCCTTTTTTCGAGGATGCAGTTTTTTGCGAGGCTTGACGCGCAAAACGCTTCGTTATTTCGATGGTTAGGGTGGCAAGTACCTGGGTGGGAGAGTTCTTTTTTGACAGGTTAACGTTTATTTTGAATTTTGAGTTTTGCAAATTCTTTCACGTGCAATTTTGATTGCATCGCAAGGTAGAATTTTCGGTTCATTTCCGGATCTTTTAGTACGGAATTGATTTTAACGAATGAATAAGAAATTTTTATATATTGGTTTTGTTAAAGTTCAAAAATTTGTTTTATAATAGTTTTATTGATACGTGAACAAAAACGATTGTTCTTATTTTAAAAATGTATTGAATAAGTTTAAAAACGTGTTAATAGAAATAAATGTTTCCAGATTTAGATATTTTTTAAAATATACCAAATCATGGCTTTTTTATTGTTTTGGCAAAGTAAAATAAATTGTTAAAAACTAGGTTAAAAAGTATAATGCCTTTTCCAAGTAAAAAATACGTAGCCCGCCAGTTTTATACAAGCGAATAATCCTTTCAACAAGCAATCAAAAGAACGGAACGCGTATCTATTAACAATGTTTTATCATTTAGATGCAGCGGATTACTCGGGACACATCCCCGTATATTTTACAATATTATCGCGTTTGCGCAAAGTTTTATATTTTTTTACGAGCTTTTTTTTTCTCCAAATTCCGAACTTTGATGTTTTTTCAGATTATATTCGCGCTCTGCCGTAAGGTTAGGCGCGAAGCCGCCCCCCCCCCCTCCGCCATAGGGTTGCCATCCTCTTTGCATAGGATTATCGGATTACGCGCGTTTTACACATGAAATTCGCGGAAATCCGTAAACACATTTTAACGGTATTACTTCATACGGCATTCCCTTTGGCCCCGAATATTTGTCGCTTAAACAATTTCGCGCGATAAAGAAACCTGCATAAATAACGCTATCTCATGAATATTCACCGCGCCGCACTTCATTCGCGCAATCGTCTATTAAAGTAAATATTCCTCGGCGCGCGGCCCGTCGTTCGTCGGGGAGGGAAAAAAAAAAAGAAATAAAGGAGGCTATCGAGGCGGGATTTTTCAGGTTTCGAATTGCCAAGGGAGATTAGGAAATTAGAGTTCGAGTGCTGCGGGCTTCTTTTGTTGCGCGCAAGGGTTGCACTGCCCCGTCGAGGGTGATCGAGCGGATTTTTCTCTCCCTCGGCGTATACGGGTGCGCGGATTTTTTTCTCTCCTTTTTTTTTTCTCTCTCCGGCCGCGATATCGGTTACGTTGTGTGTGGCGTGCTAAATTAAATCTTGCGTGTTGGCCAAAGTCCGCGCGAGGTAAAAAAAAAAAAAAAGAGAATCAACCGAGAAGAAATTCAAATGCCCTGTTTATGGTAATGTGTCACGTTTTATTTGCGTCGTTTGTTTATGCCACTTGGCCCAGGTTGAGAACTTTGCCTTTATCTAGATTCCCTGTGAATTGAGATATTGGTTCTTGGCGAACTTTGATTTTTATAGGGTCGGAAGTTGTTAGGAAAATTGCTTTCGTATTTAAAGTAAAAATTATATATAAAGAATAAATCACTTTAATAAAGGCTCTACAGAGCTTGGAAACTATTTTCTAGATATTAATTCTAAAAGTTTTAAACTTTGCTTAATATCCACCTGTTTAAAGTTCATTAAAAGTTAAATCTTTCGTATTTTGGAAATTTCTTTTCGTCTCGAAAACTAATCTTAACCGTTCTTCAGCGTAAAATTACCCTTTTAATTTCGAAACTCGGTAAAGTGTAGTCTTAAGATCCTAGAGCGATTACTTTGATTTGCAGCGGGAGTTTACAACGCTGTCAGTGTCACGTGGCGTTGTCAAAGAGCAGTGAAACGTCAAGAGTGCTGAGCTCTCATCATTAAATCCCCGCATTCAGGGCTATTTATTTAATTATAATTAGCCGTAAAACTCCGGCGAACAGCGTCGTATTTATTGGCAGCGGCAGGCGTTTAAGGAAACTTGTCGGCGCGTAAATATACCTTAACAACTTCGCTACCTTCGGCTGCGGGCTTTGGGCGCATCGTCGCGATGAATAAAGAAACAAGAGGAGACAGAGAGCGCGAGATTATTTAGCAATAAAAGAAAGTGTCGCCTGCACCTCCCCCCCCCCCTCCTGCATAACAATATTAAAGGCACTTTTATATTCGCGGAGGTTTTCTTCGGTCTGTCCGCCCGTTCCCGCTGTCAGTATTTTCCGGAATGACGCCTGTAAATCTCTTTTGATCTTTACGAGTGGCGCGTGATGTGCCCCGGCGTTTTTCACTTTTACGATATCAAAATTTATGCCCGGAGCACCTCAGTCGCGACATTTATCGGGTACGGAGGCTTTCTGGCCCGCGGGAAAAGCCCCGACGCGCAAAACCTAAAGTAGCCGTAAACGGCCTTTTATATATTTATTTAATACACTTGTGTGCGCGCAAGCAGCGGAGCCTGTTATTACCGGGAATTTCAGCTCGTGGCGAGATGCCGCCACGTCGCGCTCTTTTGTCTTGGCCTGACGCCGCCGCCGTCGCCGTCGCCGCGGCTAACGCCTTTTCCGAAGCGCTTTTTCTCTCCTCGCCTCGATCTCTTTTGCAAAATTTTTAAGTCGTTACGGGGGTCTATCGTCGTGAATATCAATTTTCCCGCCTCTTATTGATATTCTCGGGATTTATGTCGAAGCGCTCGTTGCTTTTTGTTCAAAAATGATAAATTTTCTCGGGGCTGGCATTTAGCTGAATTAATTAGCTTGTAATTTATCGGGCTTTTTATTGTCGTCGATATTTCACACCAGTGCATTAACATACATTAATGATAAATAAAATAAAGTCATTTTGTTAAAAACATCTGGAAATGCAGGAAAAGCGATAAATTTTCTGCGTTACAACGGGCCAAGATACACAGTATCATTAATCAGAATTTAATAATGCGTGCAGTAATAATAAAAAACCTAAAATATTTAGCATTTCCACGCGCACTATTAGGTTTTTACACGTTAGAACAGAATCTAATTTCTTTAATTAAAGCCGCCAATTATACATGCGCGTAATTAGTTTCCTTGTACAATTCCGCATAATTTTGCAAGGGCATAATTAAAATACGATGCACATAAATTAGCAATAATTCCAATTACAGCGCGCGGCTCCCGACAATTTACAATCAAAAACAACTTTCCGCCGAGAGCCGAATTTCCCTCCTCCCACCGCTCGCTCCCGTAAAAAAAAGGGCGAGGCTGCGGAAAAAAGCAGCCCGGGATCGTAAAGCCGCCTTGGAGGCGAAAATTCGCGAACAGGGCCGAGTAAATTTCAAGGTTAGTAGCGTAGTCGTCTCCTCCCCGGCGCTTCCGGCGCGAGTGAGAGAGAGAGAGAGAGAGAGAGATCGGAATCACGACGGGCAAAGTGACAAAGGAGGTAAATAATTACTTCCTACCGCGCTCTCCATAAATCCCTCCCACAAAAGTCGGCAGAGCCTGCGGTGATGCTTCCTCCTCCGGGCCGGGGGCCGGCTTTTGGCCGCTGCTTTTTCTTCTTCGATCCCCCGCCGCGCGAGAGTCGCGCTCGATTGATGCCGGGAGACGGTGCTTTTTTTTTCCCCCCCGGTATATATACTCTCGAGGCCCCCCGAGCTAATGCCGCCTTCGACTATGCCGTTAAATGCTATTTGGCTTTATCGCCGCTCGGCTGCTTTCCTGCGAGGTTTGCGCCTTTTTTTTCCACCCCCCCCCCCCCCTTTCGTTGCCGATGATGTGGTTTTCGATAGTTTTTTTTTGCTGACGCGCAAAAAGAAAGAAGACATTATTCGTATTGTCATTTTGGTTCTATGCGATCTAAATTGGAAAACAGATTTTAGTTTTACAATTTTAGTATTATGAGCTATTGTAATTAGAGTTTTCTCTGTATTATAGTTGGAAATATGTAGGTTTCTAGGAAAACGAAAAAGTTTACTTGTTTTCGCCGCAGCGTATAATTTTCTCTGGAAGATAATTATTACGAACGTAGATTGACTCTTTCGGAGAGTTCAATCTTGATTCGAAAAAAGGTATGGCACGCAAAGTCAGTCAAAAATAATTTAATAGCCTTTATAATTTTCATACACAAATTCAAACTTTATCCTTTTTCTGGATCTTGAAAAGCATTTTTTTTTTTTTTTTTTCAACATAACTTTCTGAATAATCGTGAAATTTTCTTACTCGTGAAAAGCAAAGCTATTTCAGGATACCGTATCATTATCTCGTTTTATGTAACTCAAATTATAGTTTAGCTTGTAAAACTGTGCTAATTACACACTTCGAGCCGACAAAAACGAAATTCTTCTGAATTAATAAGACTTAAATCGCGGAATGAGGTGCATTTTTGCAAAGGAAAGCGCATTCTGAATTTCAAATTTCAAAATTGTCAGTCCAAGGAAATCACCAGAATTTTCATGTAAAGCGCGCGTAACTGCATATACTTGCACATAATTTAACCGTTTACCGAAACTTCGCTGTACACTATAACCAGCAGTTAGGGGAAAACACACAACTGGCCTGAAATCTCCGGCCCGTGCACAAAAGGCAATTCTTTTTCCCCTGAAAAAAAAGCGGTCATTTCACGCGCTACCGAATTACGTAGGGTAATGTATGTATCTCAACACGCTTCCCGCAAGATCAATCCGTACAAGATTGCCCGAACGACGTGAAACAGGACGCATAATCGGGGCCTCGAAAGCTCTCCGGCATCGCTTATCGACCTGTCTTCTTCCTGCGCTCGCGTGTTGCGGCGAGAAAGAGAGAGAGAGAGAGAGGAAAGCGATCGCGGCTCTTTCTTCTCCCATTCGACTTCCGTTATCGGCGACTCCGCCTCTTCTCTTCACGCACTTTATTTCCTTCGGCTTCTCTCAATTTATTTGCGCCTCCGCTTTTCTCTCTGCTCTTCCCCACCCCGACCTCATTACCGAGGCCTGGATCCTCTTTTTATTGCATTCCTATACATCGACTCGCCTCCCTTTTTTTCTTTCTTTCTTGCTCTCCTATCTGCATCCGTTCCGGGGGGGCTTCTTTCCTTAATCAATCCTACTACTTTTATCCCGCATTTATATTCCGCTAAGGAGTTTATCGCTCCCTTCGGTTAAGGGGCGGATCGTTTAGTTTTCGTTTCCGCAACTTTTGACGCGGTCGAGAGCGATTTCGGCGGGCTCGCCTTCATTTGATCTTCGAGGGCTTTGATGTCGCGAGCAGCTTTGTTTGACGCGACGAGATTTCCGCCTGCGACGCCGGGAGGTTTCTTAATAACCTTCGCTTATCGATTAGTATGCCGAGGGTTCAAAACTTTGTCCCGACGAAGGGAGAAGTCTTTAAATTGTAGCTTATCGTTCTCGATTACTTACAATGTTTTTCGGGGGATTCGGAATAAAACATGAATTTCGTCCTGGAAAGCTGCTATGTTTAGCTTCTTATTCATACGTCTTGGCAAAGTTTATTCGATAAAATAATAAGACTCTGCCACGTGACCGAATATTTGATGAGTCTAAATATACCGAGAGTTTAAATAAAAAATTAAAATAGGAAGCTGGCGTGGCTCTATTTAACTTTGACTAAACTTTTAAAAAATTTTTATTTAAATAAATTGCTTGATTGTTATTTTTCTTTATGTTTCAGGTGAGTTATTAAGACCATCCATTCGAACAAAGCTCCTGAAATCGTGAGTTGGAACATTAGTTTTATTTTTACTGCCTCGCTGCGATGATCAAGTCAACGATTATTGCAACGACACATTTTCCTCGGCGAGGAAGCGGTGCCGTTAAAGGCTCTCGAAATTCAAAAACAAAATAGAAACTGGGTTAAAGTAAGCGAGGTAACAAGTATCTTTTCCATTTCATCTTTAGGCTCCTGGCCTCAAGGCATATCGCAACCTCGCCGCAATAGTCGGGCGCTCAAAATTCTTTTTCTGGGGTGTATATCGCAACTTGCCAGGAAAAATTCGCCCTACAAAATCGAACGCTACTTCTGAAACTTTAAAATTATGCAACGAACCCTTCAACTTTTTCCGCAGTTGGCGAAAGAATTTTTCGCCGATGGTAGGAGGTATCGGAAACTAATTTAAATACTTAAAATCCAGTTAAGAAACCCGAAACAAAAATCAATCCAGCCCGCGAGCTTAATTTCCTTGCATACTTTAGAAAGCAGCTCGGATTAAAAAAAAAAAAAAAAAGGCCCCTCCTATTCCCTATAAAAAAAAAGGACCCTCCGTCTCTCCAGCCAGGGTCCTTAAAATATTCAGCATCAATTTTGGGCGCCGCCATTAAAAGGCCGAAAAACTGAGGCGTAACGCCCGGAGGAGTCGCTCGACACTCTCCGCGGGAGCCCCCGGGAAAGAGGTCTCTTGAAAAAGCGACACGCAGCATCTCTCAATCTCCATCCACTTGGAGAGTTCGCCTTTAGAGCGGGGGGGCTGCCGTGGCGCGCGCAGTATGCCGGGAACGCGAAACAGCCCTTCGCTCTCTCTCTCTCTCTCTCTCTCTCTCTCTCTTGGGGGCGAGTGTGTGCTCTCTCGCGTTCGTATGCACGCGAGAGAGCCTGACCTCTCTCTTACTTCGCTAAATACTTCAGGAGCAGAGGCGGGAGGTCCTGCTCTCTCACTCTCTCTCCTTTTGCCCAGGCGACTCGTTTGACGTTACCGAGACATTCTTTCGCGGAGTAATTTGGGGGGCGGCCGCCTTTTTATGGCCTGTTTGTCGTAACGTGATTTCGGGTGTAATTAAACGCAGGCCGGTCCGGGCTTTGCTCTCTTTTTTTTTTTTTTTTTTTTCGAGAATGGGAAATTGCCGCTTTTCTTTGAGGATACGCCCCGGATTAGTCGGGGAAAAAAGGGCTTTCGTTGTTGCTTAACGAAAGTAATTGATCGATGGGGACTGGCTGTTTCGAGGATTCTACTTCTGGGCTTGTCGTGCTGATTTTCAAACTAAACTGAAATTCCAAGGGAGAGATATTTAGCGCGACACTTTATCGCGTTATAACTCAAGCATGTACATAGATATAGATACTTTAAAGCCATAGTTACTGCTACATCAAGCGAATCCTTTACAGTGTTCGTGACTATTGATTTGCTAATTTATTGATTGTATTACACATTATTCAATCAGACTGCATGAAAGATAATTCATTTATAAATATCAATCAAACGAGATACATGCGCCCGTTAAATTTGCCTTACTCATTTACCCGCCCATGCATATATTTTGCTTTATTTAATAATTATACATTAACGTTCCAACGGGGGGAATAATAAATTCCTCATAATACAATATACAATTATTGCATTAATCAAATAAGCTTTCTTTTTTACCTTCTCGTACGCACACGTCGCTTCGATCCCGAGGATGCTCAAGTTTCATTCTCCACTATCGGTTGCCTCCAAACCGGGTTCCTGAAAAGTTTCCCCCCGCCAGCGGCGGTATCCTGACAAATGCACCGGTTTAATAAGCACGGCAAGGCGGCCCCCCTCGAATCTGTTCCTCGAAGATAAAAAAGCATTCGAATTTCAGGTCGAAACCCGCTTAATACAATGAAATCGCGGCGCATCTGAAACGTTATTAAAAATCAGCCATGCAAACAGGATATCCCGGAGGCGCGCAATCTCAAAGTTTCGCTCAATCTGCCCGCCACCGCAAAGTTCGCTGCCGCCGCCGTCGCCGCCGCTGCAGTAAGATCATCCCATTACTTTTACGAGACAATTTGCCGGGGGAAGAGTGGCCTGTATGTGCGCGATCGCGCGGCAGATGTCAACGCTCGTTAAAGGGAGCGTCGTGGCTGAAAGAAGCCAATCCGGAGCTCGCCGACATGTAAATCAAATCCGGAGATTACGAGCGCCGCCCGCCGAGGCGCACTGCGACTCGATACAAGAAAAGCCAACGAGAAAGAGAGAGATTTTAATGAAACGACCTATTATTAGAAAGAGCGCCGCCAAGCCGCCTCGTTTCAGGAAATCGCGCAACAGTTTCGATTGCCGTCTTTCCGCGCGCGCGCCTTTTTTTGCCTCTCTCTCTCTCCCCTCGCACTTTCTCCGCTGCTTTTATTCGCCGCGTTCAATCTTGTTACGTTTTTGGTCGTATTATTTCTCTCTTCTTATTTTGCGCTCTATTTCGCCGCCGTTCCGTTAATCTTTCTACCCGCTCTTATAATCTCTTTTTCGTATTATTACTTTTACCTTTTTCCACCCCCTCACCCCGCGGAGGAGGGCGAGCTTTTGTATTTTCCACGTATTTCTGCCTTTCATCCGCGGACGCTCCTCTTGTTTCTTTCCCCAAAGCTCTTGCCGCCGCTTGTTCTGCCCCTTTTTTTCCTTCCTTTATTATCCTTATTTTGCAGCCTTGACTTTTAAAGGATATTTTTGTGTTTAATTAAACCTGAGATAAAAATCGTTTCGTTATCTTTTCGAGGAATAATGCGTCCCCGCTGTTTATTGGCGGAAATCTCTTCGGAAAAGTAGCGCGTGTCGGCGGGCTTGTTATGAGCTTTTGCGCGTGTTTATTTTTTTCAGCTTATATTATACAGTTTATAAATACTGTCAAGGTAGGCTTTTTTTGTTGCTCGTCCCTATAAAGCTAGGAAATAATCCACCTCGCCGATGTTACCTATATATAAATCCTCGCAAAAAATTGTCTGCAAACACTAATCTCCTTCTACTTTTAATAACACTGCAGAAAATCCGCTAGCTTAAAAAAACACCAAGTTATCCAGAAAATCATTTCGCACAAAACGAAATCTACCAAGAACGACATGAATAAATCACGCATTAGAATCAACTGTTTACACAGCGACCGGAGGATTAATGCCTCTCCTAACCCTTCTTTAAAGCCGAAAAGCGGCGCATCAATCGATGCCCATCCGCGTCTCTCCCACTGACCCGGAGGCGTCGTCAGCCCTTGGACGGTACGTATGCGCGCTGCCAGCGAAGCGGGGTGGGAGCTGCCCACTAGATAGGATCGCGGGACAAAAGGGTGGGGCGCCGCGTCGCCCCCGGCAGAGCCCCCATTGATAAGCGCCCGAGAGATGATCCTTCTGTTTTAATAACGCCTGGCACACTGCCCCGCTAATGTCCGAGCGCCTTATCGGCCCCTCCCCGCACCGAGGAGCTTTTCTTCGCTGACTTAACTCCTTCCGTTCCGCTTTGTCGCCGACGATTTGTTTGTTTAGGAGCGAGGAGGACTGCCGGAAGGAGATAATTCTGCCTCGATGGACTCTTTTGTGCGCCCCGTCTGAGGAGCGGATTTATTATTTAGCTGCTTTTTCGAGGGTCGGCCTCTCGAAATGCTTGACTTCTTACTTATTCATTTATATATAGAGACATTCGATATTTCGTTCCGCGAGCTGCTCGGGGTTTAATGGAATAATACTTTTTTGGGCTACCTATATTTTGTAAACGAAAAGAATCTCCGGCGAATAATTATCCGGCGGATAACAATAATGTTTTGCTCGGCTCGTTTTTAATTAAATTTCCATGCGCGTTCGATGGCGCGCATTTCCAATTTTCCGAGGGGCGAAACTCAAAACTTTTCTCCCCGCGCGAGCTCTCTCGCGCGCCGGAATCGATAATTCTTCATTCGAAGCCCGACGCGGCGCGCGCGTTACACTACACGAGAGCACGAAAATAAATCCCCCGAACAAAGGCACATCATATCCCCCGTGAAGCAAAACATTTTCGCTCTCCCGGGCCGCGAAAACACAAGACGCCCCTGACGCTTTTTGCCGACTCCCCCCGACGGCCTCCGATGCCGGCTTCTCTCCTCCTTCGTTATTATGAAATCACGGCTGCACAATGAGTTTCAACAGACGCGAGTTTATACCCTTGCCTTTTTTTCGCTGCGCGGAGAAGCACCGAGCTCGTATGAAAGGCGCGGCAGCCGAGGGGTGAGAGAGAGAGAGAGAGAGAAGCAGGTTCAAAGGCGACGCACAATGAGAGAGCGGAACCCTCGACGTTCGACGCAGCGATAATTCCATTTTGAAAAATTCGTGCGCCGCTATTGTGGGAGGCTCCGGAGCTCGGGAGGTTAATCACGTCGCTGATTGGGGAAATAAGCTGTCGTCGACCGGCGGGAGAGTTTTTTTTCTCTGTACTGGAACCTACGTATGACGAGGTGTTTTTTTTTTCCAGACTTTTTTTCGCTAATTCAATTTCGAACAACAATTTCCAATTTATATCGGAGCAATAAAAGCCACTGTTCGGTCGAAATGTGCTGCGCTTAATTGAATAAGTATTCAATTTTGCGAAACAGTCGAAATTGAATGATCGTCATTAGTGCTTTTCGCTCGCTAGTAAAAACTTTATCAATAAAATTCGCCAAAAATAGAAAATTCGAATTCCTCGCTCGAATATCATACATTTCAGTTCTCCGGGAGCGAATAAACGACCTGATCTACATTCATTGGCGATTCCTTTGTCTATAAGCTTCTAAAAAAGCATTGAACTTGAGCGAATTCATCCATTTACTTGGGGAGGGCAGGTGGGTGCTCATAACGTAGAAACTCGGGGTGGCGCGGGCGAGCTTTCATCAGTCCCTTCCTGCATTAAACTCGAGCTCTATAAGTACGTTCTCTCCCTCCGAGCGGCGAACCTCTTGGGTTTTCCATCTTCGGGACGAGGATATCGGGTCGGCGTGTGCGGACGGACGGAGGTCGTTGGCGGATTGGCTCGGAAACTCGATGGGAAACCTTTCTCTTGTTCCTTTTCATCGATAAGCCTTCGGCTGAAACCTGACCTCGCCGTCGCTCCACATCTATCGCCTCCTCGTCGCCGCGGCTCATCGTTATATTCTAATAATGTCTGGCAGCCTGCCATGCCAACTCCTTCCGCTGCTGCTGCTGCTGCTTCTTCTTCTTCTTCTTCTTCTTCTTCTTCTGCTGCTCCGCGTTCTACTCCCCCCGTTTATGCTCGCTTTATACCCGTGACGCGCGGCGCACACGTGTTCTCTCTGCCCCTGCCTTTTTTTTTTTTTTGGGGAGCTCAGAGGAGCGGATTTTCGCTAAATTTTTGCCCCATTAGCTTTTGAGAGATGTGGCCTGTTTAAAGTGAGGCGATTTTTCTTCTCTTTTAGCAGGGGTTCTTATTTACATGGCGTGTGCCCCTTTCTTCCGATTATTCGTCGAATTTTTTAAATCAACGTCTTGGGAATTTCAAGTCTAAATGGTAGTTTGCCACGTTAAACTTTTAAATAAAATATATAATGGTTGAATAATCTACGTTATTTCATAACGAGGAGCGTTTTAATACAATAAAGTGTGAATAATACTTAAGTTATGAGAACAAAAGCAAGTGATTGTTCAAGATTACATCTAAGATTATGGACAATACGCTTATCTGCCGTGCACTCCATCACTTTTATTAATCCAATTAGGGTCATTTTTATGAATTTCTATAGCAATTTAAATTTTTTAACGATCTCGATGGGAAATAAAGGTGTATCTGTTGCAAAAAGGATTTAAAAAAAAAAACATCTTGAATAAATATTGTCCCGCAATAGCATTGCAGCACTCGGCTGCAGGTCGAATTCATCCCACGTAATATTTAGCGGTATTGGCAGTGCCCCGACAGCTCGGCTCAGCCCGGTGCCATTCCGAGTGCGCATTTTCCTTCCAGCCTCCGCGCGGCAGCCAGCGGCGGCGGCCCGATATTCCCTCGAGCGGCTTGCTCGCGCCCGAAGGATAATCCGGGGATTCTTATTCGCTTTTAATTTACGTTTCTTCTGGGCCGGGATTACCGCGCGAGATTTAAATATACGACGCTGGAAATGATTTGTGCGAGTAGTGCTCCGAGCAGCGGCGGCAGCAGCAGCTGTAAAGACGTTAGCGTCAGCCGCGCGTTTTTTGTCGCGTTTAATGGCCGGCGGAGCTGTTGCGCGCAACCGAGAGAGCTTAATTGTTACACCTGTTCCCCGCTGAAATAACAGGTTTTTAAGCGCGCGCCCGAAAAGAAGCCAAAAGGACCTTAATTTTCGAGCCGCTCGTGGGAAAGCGAGATGCGAGCCCTAATTGTTGAGGGGGGGCTTCCGCGGAAACGCCAGTGGCTACCGAGAAAGTTAAGATAAGGTGAGAAACTCGCCGTTTCGCCGGATCAATCTTGGCGCATTTGCAAAAAGTCGCGCTGTTTTTCAATTTATTTGCAGATGTACTCTCTTGGGAGGAAAAGTTTTTAAAAAGTTATGGTGTACGCGATGCTGGCGAGTTATTTTTCTGCATCATTTAGGAAACGGCTTTCCGTTTCCATAGGAGTAACTCAATCTGTTTTCGATTGGCTGGATTCTTTAATAAAAAGTAGCGGGGAAAGCCGTTCGACCAAAGTTAATTTAACATTGATAGAAAAGGAATTCTGCCGGTATCTGAATTCTTAAAAGAATTCTAGTAGCCGTATCGTATTAAGCTGGAGGAAAATGAAAAATTTCCCGATCGAGAGAACGCACGAAATATCGAAAAGCGAGCAAAAAAAGGATGGCTGTGTTCCTCGGATTCGTCCGCCGGGAGATATTAAAAGTTTGGAAAATAATCTTTCATCGGCGAAGAAAATAATTCCAAAGTATTCCAATATCCCGCGTCATATTACGAACAAAAGCCGCAAAAATACGAGAAATCCAAGCCGAAAAAATTCATAACCATAGAAAGAAAGTTCCCGGTCCAAGTTTCCGTCCCCTTCGAGTCTAAGTTACACGCGTGTTATTCTATATCTCTTTCCCTCCCTCGGCGTCGAAACAAAAAAAAAAAAAAAAAAAAAAATTAA
>UCOM01004295.1:0-13047 GCA_900474385.1 Ormyrus pomaceus
CCCCCATCTCACGCTCGCACAACAGGAAATACTAAACAAAACATTTCACCTCTACTTCTCTTCTATATCACGGTGCTATCTCTGTTGTTTTTCATTTATGTTTTCTGCCTCACTCTATCTATCTCTCTTCTCGAAAGTCCAACGGGCCGGAAGTCGAAGAGAGCTGCCATATAAAAAAAAAAAGGAGAAAGCGAAAAAACAAGCCAGAACTTGCGCTAAAGCCAGCGATCAAAATATGCACACACTCGAAAAGAAAGAAAGAGAAGCTTTAGCGAGAAACGAAAAAGAGAAAAACAAAAAAAAAGAAAAGAAAGAAAGCCGGAGGTATGGCCGGACGCACGCGTCTTCTCTCCGTGCCAGTCCTTCGCGACGCAACAAAAGACCAGAAAAGAGTCTATCGAAAAATCGAGAAATGGAAAAGAATGTAAAAGAAACGAGAAAAAAGTAGCTAAAAAAAAAATGAAAAAAATAAGAAAAAAAATAAAAATAAAAAAAAAAACGAGCGAAGGTAAGTGGAGGCCCCCCTCGTCGGAGCCCGTTTGCTCGCGCGCTTGTGTACGAAAGCAAAAGGTACGTATACCAAACCGCAAGCGGGGGTCTCTTTTTCGTTTTACAGTCGGCTACACCATGACGGACATCCGCTACAAGTGGAACGAGGGCCTGACCAGCGTCGGCGTCAGCAACGACGTCAGTCTGCCGCAGTTCAAGGTCCTCGGTCATCGGCAGCGAGCCATGGAGATTAGTCTCACCACCGGTAATGTATCCGCCCCCCCCCCCGTACGCAAAAAAAAACAAAGTACGCCGACCGGATTCGGATTCTGCTTTTCTGGATGCGGGCATTGTGGGAAACCTGGGCCTTCTTTGTCGTCTTTGCTTTTTTAGAGGAAGACTGATTAAGTATGTAATTGTGAATCTTGAGTAGTACAACTCTATTTGTTTTTAACACTAACATTGATCAAATATTCTTTCATTAACAAATAATAATCGAAACACTCAATGTTTATCGAATTCAATAAACGCGAAATCGATTGTTTTATCTCACTCGTTGACTAGAGGAAGAAAAGGAAAATATATTTACCGTATTAATACGCCAAAGAACCAATATGAATCATTCAAACGTCAGCCCGCCCCCCCTCGAATCGCGGTAAAAGAAATTTCGAATTCTCCCGAACAACAAACAGCGCGCGCCGCCGCCCGAGCCACGAAACCAGAAGCCGATACCGCGACGCGGCAAGAAATAATACCGCGGAGTGTCGAGAGCGTTTACATGCATACGCGGCCCGCGTCGCGAGCCCGAAAAATAAAAATACCCGAAGCGCAGTCGAGGCTCGCGGCGCGCGCCGGGCGTTTATTCCGCGAGATGCGATGCAAGATTCATGAGCCTCGAAACCGCGCGCCCGGATATACATGCACTGCATCCATCTCTCCATCGAGAGAAAAAAAACACACACACACACGCGCGCGCAGCGGATAAAAAACAAAGTTTCCTTATGTATGAGAGCAAATTTTGAGCGCGACGCCGCCGGAAATGAAAGCGAAGCTCGAAGGCCGACGGGACGAAAAGGAAAGAAAAAAACGAGAAGATTGGGTTCCCGCTCCGTTGAAAGGCAGAGATAAACGCGCGGCGAATACAAAGTAGAGGAATCGAGAACGAGAGGGCAATATTCCGAAAGCGGGCTCTGATTTATTTTCGCGTGTTCGAACTCGGAACCTTTTCCTTTATCCCTGCTTATTTTGATCCACGAGGCGGCGTTTCCTCCTTCTTACACAGGCCGCTCCGCTCGATCTCCTCCGGAGCAGCTATTTTCCGGCGTGCCGCGCGGGTCGGCTTCCTTTTTCTCCCGCCTACCCTCGATGAATCGGGGCAAAATGATTTCTAACGCGAAATCGACCGCGAGAAGGACTCGAGCTCGCGTCGGCGGTAATAGTTTCATTAGCCGAAGAAACTCGCTGGAAATCGCTGGAAACGGGATCTCGATTGGAAATGTAAAGTCTCTCGTTTTAATGACATTTTACATATACTTTGCGGTAGAGCAGAGAGAGAGAGAGAGAGAAAAAAAAATTGAAAAAACCTATCTCGAAAATTCGTTTTTTTTTTTTTTTTTTTCTTTCTTTTCGCTCCAACCCACATTCAGGAGGCGTCTCATTTCTTGGACGAACGAGCTCGCATACACCTGTCTTTCAAGCGCAGATAAGGAAAATGGAAATTTCGCGCTCGGCGCGCATCAGAATAGAAATTTCAAGGGTTTCGACCTCCATCCCGCGTCTTTCTTGCCACGCACCTTGGCGCCGGCTTTCATGTAAAAACGGGCGATAAATTCAAGGAAACATTGTCGCGAGAATATTGACGTACGACGTTCTTTTTTTTTTTTTTCTTTTTCAACGCAGCTTTCTTCAAAATCATTTTCTGCGCTCGACTTGTGGGGCTTGATCCACACGTACGCTTTCTCGTACGTATCTGGGTTAGGATATAAGAAAATTTTTTAACAAAACGACTTGAATTTTCTGCCTCAAAAACAAGTCTAAAATTAATGCCAAATTCACTTGAAATAACCAACCAAGTATAAAAAATGACCAGAATTTAAAAAAAAAAAAAAAAAAAAATCTTTCACCCTCGTCTTCGTCAAAGTCTTTGATCAACATTACACGTCTCTTAGAAAATATTTCAAAGAGCCTCCTCTCCACGAGCAAATATCCACGAACGCCCGGTGGCACATTCGATCTCCCGCGAGGTGGTGTGGCTCTTTGAAAGAGGTCTGACACCGGATTAAAAAAGAACGGGCTCTCCCGCGTAACCGCCTCGTCGCGGTAATCGTCGTAATAATCTTTACCTATACGGCTGGGAACTCCATTTCGCCGCGGTGTGCGACATATCGCGTGCTCCTGATCTCAAGAGAGAGAGAGAGAGAGCTCTTCGATATATTCCGGCGCATATACACCGCAGCCCCGTGTATATTTGTAAATGCAAACGGCTCGCGCTTATGCAGCAATGCAGTCGGGAGACGTCGAGAGCATAATGGGAGAAAGGTCCTGGGCTCTCGGGCGTGTGTGTGTGCGCGCGCGCGCACCCCTTTGCGAGCGGCGCCTATTGACAGTGCGCCGCCTATCATTAGTTGCTCGCGTTGCTATTCAATAGGATCATGTCGTCGACTCGGCCTCCTCTCTCTCTCTCTCTCTCTCACTCCCGCGGTCCGCACAATGTGACCTCCCGCGAAGCTTTCTGTTACGACTCGAGCCGACGCTCCGGCTGCTTTCTTAGGCGGATGCAAATGAACGCTGTAATGAAGGGCCCCGGATGAAAAGTCGAACGCCGCCTTCCAGCCTCTGCTTTTTGGTGCCTTTGTGCTCGTTACTCGTGAGAGAGCCTTTCTGCGGGGAACTGAGGCGCGGCTGACGCTAGATTGAAATTACGTTTGCCGAGCTTTCGCCGAACGGGATGCACTTTTTAATTCAACGTTTTTATTTGAAACAAATTAGACTGCTGCTGTTTCTGAAGGAATTAGATTTTTTTAGTTAACCGTTTGAAAAATATATTTGATGTAATGTGCGAAGTAATAATAAACTCGTCAGAGTTACTCTGCATTAAGTCTTATGAAATAAATTTTTACGCTTATCATTAAAAAGTGTTGTTCTCAATTTTATAAGAAAAATATCAGTAAATAGATTAGTCAATGAATCATCTTAATAATTGTATTTTCTCTTTCTGGATTTTCCATGAGAAAATGGAGCTTTATTAAGGCAAAGAATCGTATATATATCGAGCAATACAAACTGCAATCTAAACTGCTGCGCTTGCGCAATGAAAAATTTCAAGCAATGATTTATCAAAATTCTCTTGTTTTCTCTGGAAAAGTAAGTTATCCGATAGTAAGTAATGAAAATTGAGAAAGCGCATACGTTGCATTTGCTTTATCGGGTATCGATGTTTACTTTTCTCCCTTACTTCGCGATGACGGGAAAAAGATTAAGTTTATTGATTGCTTGAACTTTTTTATTATTTAAAAAAGATAATTTTATGAAATTAATGGAGTAGCGAGAACAAACATTTAATATCAATTTAGGTACCGCTTTATTTGAAGAATAAATTAAAAAGTTGTTTGCAAATTCTTAAAAATTCCAAGCACTTCCTGAATTTACCGAAATGAAAATCTTTACCGTATTCTAAAATCACGCTAAAATAGAGCTTACAATGTCCAGAATTTATCGCCAAAGCCACGGCAATGCAAGTATAAAACAAGCAAATATCGAGCAGGACATATTTATCACCGACCGCGGTATAAATTAATATCCAAGCCGAATGTTGAATCAAAACAAACTCCGCCTCGCTGTAATGTTATTTCACTCGCATATCGATAGTCGTTTACTCCGCGAATCTGAACTCGGGGTAAACATCAATATAAAGCATACAGCCCCGGTGGCCGAAGCAGTCCGAGAGAGGAAAAACGCGATATAAAATCTCATCTTCCAAATGCACAGTGCCCCCAAGAGCCAATATATACTTTCCAATCTGCTAAGAATCTCGAAAATCTAACGTCGCGCCCGCAAACAGCAACGAGTCCGCGACGTTCTGCGAAAAATAAAGGCGAGCGATTCGCCTGCGAATATTGTCCGTCACTTATACCTGACCTCTCGTATAGCAAAAGTTTGCGAGACAAGCTGCGACCACTTTCCCGAGTATTTTCGAGCTCTCGGCTCCTCGCGAATTTTCCGTTTCTCCGGTAAAAATTTTAATTATCCGAGTAAACTTTAAAACGAACCCGTAAAGAAGGTTCGCAGAAACTTTTCTTAGCTTTCACATTTTTTCCGTCTCATTATTCCGTGAAAATATTTTTAAAAAAAACACTTTCCGCCGGAATTAATATTTACTGTTTCTAACGTTAAATGATTCTCCGAGTTTATGACACGCAAAAATACTGAAATTCCAAAGAATTCTCAATATCTTAAATTAAAAATCCGACGGCGCTATAATAAAGACAGCTCGTTTCGATTTTCGATAAAGAAGAAGCGCGAGAGCACGTCGTCGCGGCAGGTGACGAACAAACGCGCCTCTCAGCCCGGCAAACAAACGGAAAGAACAGTCCGCCCCGGCATATCCGATCTATTGGAAATGTCTGCGCGCGAAGGAAGACGGAACGATTTGCCGGTATATACACGAAAACTTTCCGAGAGGCTGGTAAATGAAGGAGCGAGCACTGCTTTAATCATCCTTAAACGTCCGAGATGCAAAGTCTCCCTTCCCGCCTGCCATTTAGCGAGATTAAAACCGAGATGGATTAAATCATTTCCTTGGATAAATCAGTAGTCCTTTATATTCTCGAGCATATAAGTTGCATCTAATAAGAACGATAATAATATCTTTGCGGCTCTTTATACTTTTTGTATCTTCATAATTTTACCTCATACTTGTTTTTCTGCAAAAAAAATTTGTCGAAATAATAACTCAAAAACTTAGCTAACCTCTCAAAAATGGTAAATGTCTTCCGCCACATTATGTCTTAATCTCCCCGCGAGCAGCCGGCTAAAGATACATGTATCCTTTCTCCCCCCGCGGTGTCTTTCCTCCTCTCCGTCTCATCCGTTATTCCTTTATCGCGTCTCCTTCGCGCGCTCTCGCTCCTCGTCCGAACAGCTGCATTCCGTCATTCCGCCCGGCGTTGAATAATCGTCGACGCTCATTCGCAGGGGCCCGCGAACTAAGCTCGGAGGAGCGGCTTATAACATCGTCGCCGGGATTATTTCCTCGATTAGGGAAGTCGCGGCTCTCGGCGAGGCATAAAACGAACACGCGCCCGAATTAATCACAATCAAAGGCCCGTTATCGCCGCGGGCGGGGAGAGAGAGGTAAATACGCGCTTCCGCGAATTTTTCTGCTTCGCGCAGCAGCGGCGGCGGCGTCGAGTGACTTCCGCCATCAATCTTCATCGCGGCTCTCGGCTCGCGATTTCGCCGCGTGGATTCGATCGTCGAAAAAAAAAAAAAAAAAAAAAAAACAGTTCGAAAGACCGGCGGATTTCACGAGTTTTGCGGGAAAAATTCACAGTTGCGGATAATCCAATATTACTTTGCCGACGGGGGGGTGAAGGAACGAGGGGAAGAGACGAAGTTTTGAATTCTTTCGACCTTCTTTTACGCTCCCTTCGCTCATTATCGGCTGTCTTTTGTTCTTGATTCGAGGGCCATAAATCTTGAAATCTTAAAGTAATCTACTTTCGAGTTCCACTGCCGACGGCGATGAAAAGAAGTCGTTTTTTTCTTGCAAAATAAAAAAATTCACCGGGCTTAATCCGTTCATCGATTATGAAACCGGTGTACTTGAACGACCAATCAATCCGCGCAAAACTTATATCCCGCCGAAGCTCTTGCGATTTTGTCCAATACGGCCGTCATTTATAAACACCGCCATCAATTACACCACTCGGAACAAAATCCACCGACCCCCGTAAAAAGCTGCAGCCTCCTTCGAGAGGTTGGGGGAGCACTTTAAAAAAAAAAAAGAAAGAAACTCGGGCGGCAAGAAAGCTGAAAACTACTTTCCTCGGCGGGCGCTCTCGCAAACGCCGCGCGTAAATAAAGCATTCAAGAGCCAGCCTCCTCCGCACGCGAGAGCTTAACACGTCCTTCCGAGTATCCCGGGCGGCGGCGCGCGTGCGCCTCTCCTCCACGGAGATTTTCTCCCGAACTCGCGCTCTCCCGCCCCGCATTTACATCGAAGCGTTTTCGTGCCGCGCGCGGCTGTATATACAGCCCCCCCCCCCCCGCCGCCCGGACGTATCTACGTGACTCGGGTGCGCGACGAGGCTGCACCGGCTGAATGACAATGACGCGGCGCGCCACGACGAAAGAAGCGCTCGCGAGCCGCCGGGTTTGAGGAATTTACGCGGAGACGGAGGGGCGTGTATTGTATTGGATTGCTTTTCGGGGGACCGATTGCTCGTTAGCCTGGATATTTTCAATGCGGGGATACCGGGGGATACTCTTAATTAAGCGAGGCGGCCGGGCTTTGCATGCGAACTAAGAGACTCGCCGTTTCGATAAAACTTATAATACTTACGAAAAATTCCTTCTAGCTTCTAGAAAATTGATAAAGAAAATTTTTAAGCAGCTTTTGAGACTTTTCTCAGTTGTTTTTTTTTTTTTTTCATAAAGCGGTAAATCCGATTAAAAAATTTTTAATATTCGTTTCGTCTTATTTCCCGAAATACTTTTGCAGAATATATAAGAATGATTAAGCCTCTTACGTATTTACCGCGGAAAATCCTAAAACGAGGGAGGAAAATTTTATTTACAACGTTCTCCCGGCGTAATCGTAACTGTAAATTAGCCCGGGCGCTCATAAAACACAAGCCCCCGAGCGATAAAAAAAATCTCCCCCAGTCAAATATTCGAGTAGCGGCAGCAGTTCCCTAAAACAAATTGCGATTGATGGCCCGCCGTTGGAGAGCGACTCCCCTCCGTTCGTCTTATATCCGCGGCCTTTAGCTTTTATTCCTTCTCCTTTTTACGCCGCTTTCTCGAGATATCGCTTTTATTATCAATAGCAATAACGAATCTCGCGGCCGCGGTCCCTCTCTCTCTCCCCTTTTACGAGCTGCATCGCCGAGGAAAACGCCAGCAATCAATCGCACGGCGACAATATATATATATATATATAGCTTTTCCTTCGCCGCCGCGTATACAGTTAACGAACCCTAGGCGGAAACGAACGGAAATAAAGTACGGAATTTTCGCACCGCGGGCGGAAATAAAGCGGAAACGCGCGGCCTGGGCCACGGTGGACCAATTGATTTTTACAAATTTAGCTCGGTGGGATAAAGGCGGGAATTGACCGGAAAGGGTACGAATAAATCGCGGCCTCTTTTCTGCATAAACTAGGCTGCAATAAAATAAAATGACGTCGATTAAAATTGTATACTTTGCCGCCTGTAGAAAGCTTTTAAAAATAATTCAATCTATTCGGAAAATGGATAGCCGCGTGCGGTTTCCTTTTACCCTTGTGTGTTGCAATCATATTTTTTTTTTTTATTTTTTTTACCAAATTTATTATTGTGATAAATCAATTTGCCAAAAACGTGAATTAATTTTAAAAAAGTCATTTCGCGTAAACCGAACAATTTTTCTACGTCAGTGCAGTTTCCTATGTTACTATTTGAGCAATAGGCAAATTGCGCTGCCTCTTTCCAAAACTAAAGCAAACGTTTCACTTCCGCGAGTTATTCTATTCAAAACATCGGAGCACCTTTCGCCAATTAATCTACAATCCGAGCGCATCTCGAACACAAATATAAACACGAAAACAACTCTTCATTACTCGCTTTGTGCTCGGTCCTCGTATAACATAATACCCCACTTGCCGCTCCGACGTTTCCCCGCGGGCAATTAACCCGGGCATCAAAAATACATTGACGGATAATTAGCAAACGCCTCTCGTACCCATTTCGAGGAACGCTCTTCCTCAACTCGCGGACGGTTAATCGGTTAATCCGCCTCCGCGGCGAGCAAACACAACGAGAGAGAGAGAGAGAGAGAACTGGGTCATATCGCGTACGTAGGTAAGCGCGCGTGCCGCTTTTTTGTTCCCCTCTCGGCTCTCTCTCTCTCTCTCATCTTCGCGACGTTCTCTTTTCGATGCGTACTCCTCGGTTCCCGCGCGCACCTCACTTTTCATTAACGTCGTTCGCGCCGGGAAAATATGGGAGAGCTAATCGTTCTAGCCGGAACAATCGGTGCTGCTGGAACGCGGAGGGAGATCTGACATTTTTCGGTTTTTTTTTCTCTCTCTCTCTCTCTATTTGGAGGTCTTGACACCACGCTTAATAGAACCCAGATTGGCTGTTAGAATAACCGTAGCGGAAAATATCATTGGGGCATATTCTCATTATAGCGATTATTTTGGTTCACCCGCAAGAGGCAAAGTTTTTAAAAATTTTTTGTAACCTTCTAAAAGCATATATGTACAGTACTTTAATGAATTATACCTACGTAAAATTTTGAATCAGCAATCAACGACAAAGGGCGAGGTTTCCAACACTCGAAGCATCCCGCAAAACCACGCGATACAATTAAACCTAGAAAAGGAAAGTAAGGATCAAGAGGCGAGGAGGCGAGGAAAATAGCAAAAGCAAAGAAAGAAAAAAGAAAAAAGAAAAAAAAACACCTGGGTTGCGAGGGGAACTCGAACACGTGGCTCTGTTGTCTAATTCGCAGGTAATTATTCGCGTCTGGCCTGCGAGATCCAGTTCGTCCGTTCGATGGGCTACTACCTGATTCAGATCTACATACCATCGGGGCTTATTGTCATTATTTCGTGGGTGAGCTTTTGGCTAAACCGAAACGCAACCCCCGCTCGGGTCGCCCTCGGAGTAACCACTGTGCTCACCATGACGACCCTTATGTCCTCGACCAACGCGGCACTGCCCAAGATCTCCTACGTCAAGTCCATCGACGTCTACCTGGGCACCTGTTTCGTCATGGTCTTCGCTTCGCTGCTCGGTGAGTATACGATTAATCTAATTACATTTGTTTCGCTCTGTGTGCCAGAATGGGTTTCGAAACAGCGGCTTATCCGAGAATACTCTATTTGATTGTGTACTTATCGACGTAATGACTTCGATAAGTGTCCAAATTTTTACCACCGAATTAGGGGAAAAAACTTTACCCTCATTCTGAGAATAGGATTTAGATTTGTATGTAAACTTAGAGAGACCGGAAACAGTACTTTACAGAGCACTGATCCCGTTTCTAAATAACCACCCGTTAAAACAAAAATCGCGGATAAAAGTAAATATTGCAAACAGCCGACGAAGCTAGAAAATTTTCTCCGGAATCTGAATACCTTAAGCAGCGAAAACCGGCCGCAAAATAACTATCCCCGGAACTAAGAATCCGCCGTAAAACGCTTGACTCAAAGTGCCGAGCGCAAACACACACATACACCAACAGAAGCGGACCGGGCGCATCCGCCGCGCCCGGCGAAGCTGAACCAGCACGCGCGGACGCGAGGAACCAATAGCGCGCGCTGTACGGCTTGTAAAAGTCGAGCTGTTAAACAAAACTTGCAAAATGAATCCCTCGGCGCAGCAGCGCGGGGGCCGCATTAGCCGGCGAGGCGCGCGCCGCTGCGGAGCTCGTTAATCCTAACGAGCGTCCGATGTATATACCGGAAGCTCGCCTTGGCTCTCGCGCGAGCTACTTTTCGGATTATTGGGGAGGATAGCAGACGCCCCCAGAAGAAAACTGAAATTGGGAGTGACGGAATGGCCGCGCCGGCAAAAATTGCCCGCGCTGCGCGCCGAGAGAGCGTTTATCGGGTCAAAGGGATATGTACCGTCCGGTATATTGTGCCGAAACGGCGCGGGGTGGAATTATAACGGACTTACGATGCAATCGAATTACACCTGAATTCCGACAATTTTCAGTCTTCTAGTTTGTGGAAGTTTTCGTGTAAGAGAGATCAATGACACGATATTTGCGACATTTTAGAAGAGAAAGTTGGCGGTATTTGAGACTATCGAGTCGTCCATCTAATTTGGTCAATAATCGTTGGGAAATCTTGGCAATATGCGCGAAACTTTCAAGGAATTATCAGGCATCGATCGACCACTACTCGTTATCAGTTCCCGATGATTGCGTTGATTAGAACGAGAGAGAGAGAGAGCCGAAGCTAAAATTACACCGCGACTAAGACTCCCCTCGAGCGGAAGGCCGCTATAATTCGAATCGAGCCCCGAAGCTCGTTTTCGCGCAAACTCGCGATTATTCAAGGCTCATTGAGAATATAAACTCGCCGCTCCAAGGCTTCCCGCGCGGCTCTCCCGCTGCGCTCTTCAATAACATCTCGACGAAAAATCTACCGAAGAAGCTTATCGAGATTTGCCGGGCGTTTTTCGCCGTTAACGTTAATGGCACCGGCGTTAAAATGTATAGACGCGTGGAAAAGCCTACAATTTAGCCGCGCGCTGAAAAATAATAGCAGCGATTACGAGAGTTAATTTATTCGTCGTGACGTTGAAGCTTGGAACTGAAGTGTATGAAAACATTTTTTATTGTTGAAACCAAGAAACTACCCCGCTAACCACTTTGAAAATAACTAATAACTACATTCTACAAAAGCTTAAAAATATCACAATTTAAAGAAATACGAACCGCGTAAAATATGAAAGAAAACGGCCGAGGCCCGATTGAGAGAATAAAAACCGGGAACGAAAAGCTCGGCGGGCGCCAAGTCGCGAAGCCGCAAACTGGAGCAGGAAGTATATAAGCTCGAGAGGAATTCGAGCTCGGAAGCCTAATAAATGAATCCCATTCTGCGCGCCGCGCGTCGCCCCCTCCTCGTTCGGGGATATTCGACTTTCGGCCAGAGAGCGCGAGCGGCCAAAATTACAGTCCGAGGTAAAATTCACCGCGCCGCGAGGCTCCATGTATACGAGAGCCCGAGCTTCCAATTACGGGCCCTGTCGCGCCTCGTAAAATTCTCCGAGGGGCGCATCGATTTCGCGCGGCCGACAGTTAGCTAAGCTTGTTCCCGCGCGCCCGTCGCCCCGAGCGCAAGCTCGGAACGTATAACGTTTTCGAGCGCGGCCGCTGGATGGGGAGGCGCTGTGAAAATTCGCGGAGGGAATCGTTGGGATTCGTTGTTGCCTGTACGGATTAATTATTCTCATTGTGGATATTGCCTTTTTATTGGGAACTCTCTTTTTGTAGAAACAGTTTTAGGATAAAAATTCAGTTACTTTTTAGTTCAAATTTAAAGCTGCGCACTTCGGACATTCAAAATACAATCATAATGCTTTGACTTATTATTTTTCATTGCAATTTTTTTTTAGCACTCGCGAATAGTCAATAACAGACTGTGCGAGTTATGCGTAGGAATAATTTTTCTTTAAATACACACTGGTACGTGAACCTCCGCCAGCGATACGTTTGAAATGTTTATAGGAGTTTGTGATTTGTGAGAAATGTAAGAGAGAATTTATTCCCCTTTTATCAAGGATGCTATATTTGTAATATTTTTTTCGCGAATTATTCGATGTAACATGCATCTATCTTGCACAAACATTCCGCATTTCCAGCAAAAATATTTTTTTTTTTTTTTTTTTATAAATTATACTTTTAAATAAAACGGTTTAATAAACGACAATTTAGTTATATTTGTCTATCGACGTAAATAAAGAGCAAAGAAGAAAAATCAATGAAAACACTCCTGAAACACTCATCAGAGCCATTACTTTCGGAAGGATATTTTTGAAAACTTTTATATTAACCGAGAAATCCCTTTCAGCTCAAATGAATACAGCCTTTTTTCGCAACGAATGCTTTTCAGTAAAAAAAAAAAAAAAAAAAAAACGGTAGAATTTCCTTCTGTATGTCATTTTTCGTATATACACCTCGCGCTTTTACCCGAGAAGTCCCCATTCGCGTGGCGATAACGTTTTTCACCCTCTTCCCGCCGTTACAAATCTAAAGCTCAAATATTTCGCCAATACACACAGCGAAAGAGGCGGCTTTTCAAAATGTAAAACGTTAAAAAGCATCGCTCCGTATGCGGAATAGGAGATTCAGTCGGGAATACGTTGAGATTCGGAGGGCGCGCCTGTATGTGTGTACGTTTTGGATTTCATCTGAAATCGAACGGTATATCGGCAGTGCAAAATCGTCGAAACTTTATGAATCCAAAAGATTCCAGTACACAATACGCCCAAATGACTCGCAAGATCTACGCGCGCTTTCGATTGTTTTAAATGAACAGTTTTCTAACTGCAGTAAGTTAGCGTCCCAGTAAAATATCTTTAAGGTAGCTCTATAGTTTTTTTATTTACCCAAGACCATGTTAAAAACTAGTTAAAAATATTCATTAGAATTTACAAAATATAAATTTGAGGTGAGTTACCGTGTAAAAATTAAAAATAATAACATTTAAAGTTGAGGTACTCAACACGTTCTCTTATGAGAACGGTCCTCCGAGAGACAGGAAATAGAAGACTTTTTTATAGATAGCGATTCACGACGACATTGAAAATCTAGTATTTACTAGATTAATCTTCCAGCTTT
>UCOM01004296.1:0-13119 GCA_900474385.1 Ormyrus pomaceus
CTCTGTCCCCAAAGCAGGTCTTGCCTTCAAAACTGGGATTTGTATTTAAATATGTTTTGATTCGTCTCATATTCATCACAAGGCTATACGAACACGAAATCTAGTGTGCAATTTTATAAGACAGCTTGCGTCATGTAGCCTTTGCGTTATCGTACCCATAATCTTCAAAATAGTAAAGCTCGTAGAACGGTCATGTCCTAGCTATTACAAAGTAATGGATCTATGAATTTCGAGAATAACCTCATCTTTTGTTTAAAGGTGGTATTTCAATATAACAAAATTTCGCGTGCCTATTTAACAGATTTTATGTACGTACAAGAATCACGTTGCACGTGCCCTTGAGCCGTCTTAGATTTGAAGGTTATTGATATGACGCCCGCCGTGCAGGTAACTTGGAGTCAGAGGCTGCTCTGTAATGAAATCTGAATCTTTGCATAATAATGTCTGGAAAACGTTTTCCTGTACTGAGCTACTTTTCTACCTGCAAAATACGTGTTCTTGTTAAAAAAGATTATTACTCTTAAATGAAATTATCGACCACTTTTTCTCGTCTTTAACTAAAGTTTAGAAATTAAAAAGAATTTTTAAAATTCATTTGCTATTTATTGTTTTATAATGATTTTAAATTATGTGCGGTATCGACGTTAAATAAGAATGAAAAAAATCATTTCAGATACCTTCACTCGGTTATGATGATATTAATCTTTCCATGCTACTTCATTTGTATCATCGCCTATACAAATAGAAACATTTTTCATGATATTGCGGGAGTAGCGAAGCCTTCTGCCTTTGTAAATAAATGCCTACTGTAAGAATATTTTTAAATTTTCTTGATTTTCCTAAGAGACCTTGATACATACAATAAATTTGTTTTATAAAAACATCTAACTTCCAGATTCTAGCCTACTGACTCAACACGATATATCAGTTTTGTTCCTCAAGCAGATTTCTCTAAAATTGCCATTTTAATATCGCATCTACAATTGGATTGTTTAAAACTATTTATGTTGCCTTGCCTTCATGTGAGATCTTTCTCTGTCCTTAAAGTAGGAAAGGCTTATATAATTATAATTGTCGACAGGTGCTATTATAATAATATTTTTTCTATCCCTTGCGTGCAAGTAAGTATTTTCGCCGTTCGCTTATGCTAGAAAAAGCAGCAGTTTTGCCCACTGCTGCAATTTTCTTTTTTTTTCTTTCTGCCGATCGGAGAAAAACTTTGTAACCTACAAAAAGTAACGAAAATAACGGAAAAGAAAATAACGATACATGTGCTACAAATGTATTAAAAAATCTTTTATGTTAAATATGAAAATTACACTTCCAACGGTAATATTATAATTAATTTTTCCCTATCATGGCCAGTACTTCATTAACATCTCCACAAAAAATGTCAGTAGTTCATCGAAACTGCGATTACTTCTAAATGAGAAGTATTGAGGTAATAATTTTACGATTTCCAAAGGCTTTGAAATATTCTACTAAGTAACATTTAGCGGTAAATGAGTGAAATCGAGCTTAACGCGTGAAAAATAAACTTTTAATACGGTTATTACATATTTTTCTTGTTCAAAAAACTTATATGCTTTATAGTAAGACATTAAATAGGAAACTTTAAATTTAATAGAAAATAAAAATTAACGTCAGTACTGGCACGTTATTATATTATAGTACTTTTCGCCACGGGTGCCGAAAAATCATGCCAAAGTCGTGATTTTGAGTTGAGAGTGGTATAAAATAAATAAATTATTAGTTTTATAAAAACAAAGACTATAAATTAAATGATTAATCAATAAATTTATGTTTATTTAATATTCTCCTTTTTCTCTATCCCTCTTTCTTTTGACTCAAATGTATATAAAATCTGCTTGTTCGTGTGTTTGCGATGCCCACCCCGCATTTGCAGCACGAGTGTAGCGAGTATTGCTGGTTGGGGCGGGCATCGAGTACACACAAACGCGCTTAATCAAATACCGTATGAAGTGTCCAAAAGAGGTCAGGTTAGGTGGAACGCAGGAACCACAGTTTGAATTTATAAAAAAAATAGTCAACGTACTTTCGCCCAGGGATAGAGAAAAACATTATTTCTTACACGGGATTAAAATGGGACTGCCCTTTCATTTTCTTCATTCCCCCCTCCCCCTCCCCTTGTAAGAAAATCTATTTTCTTTGAACATTGTGAAGTTTCTTGAACAGGGTTTTGCGTCCTAAAATGAAAGGCAGACATCCGTCGTATACAAAGCGAGAGCTTCCAACCTCATAGTCAGGGCCTGAGGAAATTAGATGGAGATGCTTAGTTAGGACAAATAAAAAATTTAGTCTCAAACGTATTTTTTATTCTGTAATGCATACACATTTTTGTACATTGTAATTTTCATCTTCGTCTACTGTTGATTTTCTCCCTGTTGAATCCCGATGCTTACTAGAACCCCATTTCCGGACACAAAGGGAGAGGTGTGCGGGTTGATAAATGATTAATAGTCTTCGATGGTTCGATAAACAACTTTATTTATTGCTCCGATTCTTTGGACGGACATGCGGAGCGTTGTGTTTTCGGCCGTCCCAGCGTAAGGTTTAACAAGAAGTGGTCGAGTCGAGCGCTCTCTACTCTCGCTGTGCCTCGCGTGGCACTCACACATATTAGCTTCTCGCGCTTATTGGCTAACTCGACTCACGCGATTTAAGACATTTGCCAGGGCCGTCGTAGTGCTTTCGGGAGCGCACAATTTTGTACATTCCGCCCACCTTCGTCGACGGACGAATAAATTTCGATACAAAGTAACGGCTACTCTAGCTTACATAGGAACCAATCAATCGTTTTTACTTCATCTAATAGGTCTAACTTAATCTAAGGATCTTCGGAACGCATTAACATAACTAATTTAACCAACGGTCTTTTCAAATATCCCGTGGCGGTTTTAAGGCTAACTACCCTTACCAAACCGTCACCTCCTGGGTGCAACGCAGAGATTCTACCCATTAACCATTTGCCCGGCGGAACGAGTTCGTTCCGAATAACTACTAAGTCTCCTACACGCGGGGGTTGTCTGATACGCGACGATTTTCTCCTAGACTGTAATGCGGAGAGATACTCTTCAGACCAACGAGCCCAGAAGTGCTGGACCATTTGCGATATCATTTGCCATCGCTTTCCTACAGGAATGTTAGCGCAAGAAACGTCGGGCTCTGGAACCAAGAAAGATGGTCGGAGAATCAACAAATGAGCAGGAGATAAAAAATTGAGATCGGTTGGATCATCAGACAGCACGGATAACGGCCTAGAGTTTAAACAGGCCTCCACTCTGCAGAGTAGCGTGCAAAGCTCGGAAAATGTTAGCACCTGTTCACCAATCACCCGGCGAACGTGGTGCTTCATCGACTTCACTGCCGATTCCCAAAGCCCTCCAAAATGTGGAGCACTGGGAGGGTTAAATTTCCACGTCGTACCTTCGTTCGCCATAGTGCGAGAAACTTTTGTATAAAACTCGGACGCTTCACTCAGCATCTCCTTTAGCAGCGTGTCTGCCCCCACGAAATTCGTCCCTTGGTCCGAAAACAATTCCTTGCAATGCCCACGTCTAGCTACGAAACGATGAAACGCCGCAATAAAAGACTCACTCGTATAATCTTCCACAGCTTCTAAATGCACCGCTCGCGTCACCATACACACAAATACGCAAATATACGCCTTTAGAGTCCCCTTTCCTCGTGATTTGGTCAACCGAACTCGAATAGGGCCCGCGTAGTCTACCCCTGCCCTTTTGAACGCTGAACAAGGACGGACACGAGCTGAGGGCAACTCACCCATTAGCTGGTTCGGTATTTGAGCCGCATATCGCGCGCATACTACACACGATCTAATGACGCGTTTAACTTCTGTACGCCCGCGAATAATCCAAAATTGACGCCGAAGTGTCGCCAGCGTTAGTTGAGTTCCTCCGTGAAGGGTTTGCTTATGCGCATGCCCAATTAATAGAGTGACAAAAGAATTCGAATGCGGCATAATAATCGGATGTTTTGCGCTATTCTCAATTTGAGCGTAAGCCAGGCGACCGCCCACCTTGATCAACTGGTCTTGGATTACAGGATTCAAACTGTACAACGGATTCTTACTGGATAACCCTAAGTTTTTTTTCAAGCGCTCAAATTCGTTTCCAAATGCCGCTCTTTGTATTAAATGACACCATAAGAATTGGGCGTTGTTCAACTCTTCTGCTTGAAGTTCTGAACCGGGATCGCCGATTACCTTGAAGAACGGTAAATTTAATGCTTGAAAATTTGGGTTCTTCTGCTCGATGATTCTTGATTTAATGCGAGTTATAAATCTGATACAGTATGCAGTTATTCTTAGCAGCTTGTTTAATTCGGAATATCGTTCAACTAACTCCCATACTGGAGCCTGTTGATCAAGAGATTGAGCGATAACATTACACGCGAGATTTTCGCTTGAACGAGATACGCTAGCTGAAGCGAAATTCAATTCGTCGTGAGATTGCGACCACGGCGCAGTAATTTCTCTCAGACAATTGGGGCCATTCCACCATAAATCATGAGATTCGAGCTTCGATGGATCTATCCCTCTCGTGATTACATCCGCGGGATTGTCTCGGGATCGAATGTGATGCCAAAAGGCCTGTGGTAGCGATGTATGTATTTCAGAACATCGGTTTGCGACGAAAACTCCCCATCGAGACGGGTGGTCCCTTAGCCAAAAGAGCACATCAGCAGAATCGGTCCATAAATGAATCCCTTGAAGCTCAATCTTAGCAGAATCCACGAATTGCTTAACCAATCGAGTCAATAATACCGTCGCACACAACTCTAAACGGGGTATGCTGAGTGTCTTCACAGGCGCTACTCTAGTCTTCGCCACCTGCATCGATACAAAAACTCGCGATTCTCTTACAATACGAAGATAAACTACCGCTCCATATGCTTGTTTCGAAGCGTCAGCAAAACCGTGAATTTCTATCAGTTTCGTATTTGGCGTGAAGCCTGTCCAACGAGGTATTTTAATTTTACTAACTAGGGGGAGTTCTTCCACCCAATCGGACCATGAATTTGAAATTTCTTCGGGTAGTTCGTCATCCCATCCTACCTTCAATAACCAGAGTGATTGCATTAATATTTTTGCTCGAATCACCACCGGGGCCATCCAGCCCAGCGGGTCGAATGTACGCGCTATGCGTGATAGAATGTTGCGTTTCGAGATCGGTTTTTCTATTGTTACATCTTCAACGTGAAACCTGAAGCAATCGTCTTGCGGGTGCCATGCAATGCCTAAGATCGGGACTGATGTCTCCGGGGTAAACAGTGTGACAGAGTCACAAACTAACATCTTATTTGGCAAGGCTGACAGGACGTTCGGATCGTTCGATGACCATTTTCTGAGATTCATCTGACCCTCTTTAAATAATTGAATGAGATCCTTAGTTTTCTCCTTGGCTTCGTCTGTGAAGTGAGCTCCCGTAAGAACGTTATCCGAATAAGTCTCTTCCCGAATAACCTCTGCCGCTATGGGGTGTTCCTGCTCATAATCCTTCGCCAATTGGAGGAGGGTACGAATTGCAAGATATTGCGATGGTGGTAAACCATAAGTGACCGTATTGAGACGGTACATTTGTATCGGATCTGATGGGTCAAAACGCCACAGTATTGCTTGAAATTTCCTATCGCAGTCAAATACTCCTATTTGTCTATACATTTTCTCAAGGTATGCCGACATGGCAATTCGATAATTTCTCCATATATACAATATAACAATGGGATGTCGTAGAAGATTTCTGCCCTTGTGCAGCAACCCATTTACGGATTCGCCAGTCGGCAACTTACTGGAACCGTTGAAGACTGTTCTCAACCTAGTAGTTGAGCTCTCTTCTTTCCATACCCCGTGATGAGGTAGGAAGAAGTATTTGGATTTCCTTGAAGGAGCTTCTCCTTCTACTATCGTCATGTGACCCAGATTTATATACTCTTGTATAAATTTACTATACTCTTTCTTCAGTTTTTTATCCTTTTCGAAATTAGACTCTAATCTTTTCAAAGCGCGCAACGCTTGAGCATATGAATTACCTATTTCTATCTTTTCCAACGAAGCGGGATCCTTCCATGGTAATCTCACTAGATAACGGCCTGAATCGTCCCTACGGGTAGTATTTACATAAAGATCCTCGCAGATTTGTTCTTCGACTGAGTAAGAATTTTTACTTGCTATTTCCTCCGCCCGCCAAAATTCTTCCAGAAGCTCTAAGAGTTTGGATTCCTGTTGAATCTTACAGGAACAATGAAAGACTAATCGGCTCTGATTCAAGGGAGAGGATTGTGCGTCGGAATGTATCTTGCCCGTTAACAACCAACCAAATTTCGATTTGATTGCCATAGGCTCATGATTAGAGCCTTTTCTGATCTCTCCTTCTATTACTTCAGCGTATGTATCCGCGCCTAGTAGCAAATCTATTCGAGATTGTTGAACAAATGCCGGGTCTGCCAGCCGCAGTCCTTTTATGTGCTCGTACGAGCCAGATCCTTTGAGCGAGGGGGGTTTGTAGGACGAAAGCTTATTTAATACAAAGGCTTCGATCTGCAACGAATGCGTTGACTCAAAGTATGGGTTCACTGTTACTTGTGCTAATTTGGTTGCTACCGATGCATTGTCTCCTACTCCCTGGATGTGGACGTGCGTCTTTCTGCTGATTAGCGCCAGCTGATTGCACACATTTTGAGAGACTAATGATGCCTGCGAGCACGGGTCAATTAACGCTGTGACCATCATTTTTTTGTTTTTTGGTCCAATGATACAGACTTTTGCCGTTGCTAGTAATACTCCACCATTCTCGCTTGCCGCATTGTGAATCGAAACTTCAGGAATCATAGTACTAGAAATTGAAGTAAGCGAACAAGTGAGCCTCGGGGTCGCTTGCTCTGTTATTACGTCTGAAGGAGGAGTACTAGCCCTATTCGAGGGGCATGCATTACTCTTTTCCGGGTGAAAAAGAGTATGATGCCTTGCTTTACAAATAAAGCACGTGTAGCGGGATTTGCACTGTCCTTGTTGGTGACTAGTGCCTAAACAATTAAAACATAAACGATTAGCGCGAGCAAATTCTCTACGCTCTTGTATAGATTTCTTAATGAAAGACTCGCATTTTGCGAGGGAATGCTCTTGACTGCACAAAAGACATTTGCTACTTTTTCTGACATTTGTGGGGGGGTTATCATCATTTCCAATGGATTTTGTCCAATCCTTCTTAGTATTATTATCGAATTGCTCAACAATTAAATGCACGATCAGATCGTTGCCAATATCAGCATCCGATCGGTCTAACGCCTTTAAGCTTTCAAATGGATTGAGGATCTCTCGAGATATTCGTTTTAATTCCACTGAGGACTCAGTTTTCATGGGTTTAACTGCTAGCATGTCAGCTATATTAGAATTGATTATTCGACGTTTTTTGTCGTAGTGATCGAGAAGCGCTTGCCACGCTCTCTCATAATGCTCGCCAGAAATTGGAACAGATTTTATCTGATCCATTGCTTCACCACTAAGGTGAGTTCTAAGGTAATAGAATTTTAGGGCCGTATCCATGTCCGTGCGACGATGAACTACGGAGCGAAACAAATCTCTGAAATTCTCCTATTCAGAGTAGGCACCTGTGAACTTGGGCAGATCCATTTTTGGTAACGAACCATGATCTATAGCCCGAGGTTGTGCCTGCTGGTTTTCGACAGTAACGGGAGCTACTGGGGGATTATTTTGTCTCTCTGCTTGGGCGAGATCAGCCAAAAATTGCATGAATTCTCCCTTTCTGTCGAAATACGAATCGGTAACTAAATCTACTAAATTATGCGGGAAATACTCATGTTCGCGAGAGATGTTCTGAAGACTTAAAATTTTCCTGTGATTATTTTTAAATTGCGTGTAAAATTCCTCTAATCCCTCTAATCTTGCCTGCGCGGTATACCTAGTCATTTTAGCCGCTCCCTTTTTTTTGAAATTCACGTACGCGTTGCTAATATGCTTTTGCAACTCACTTTGCATTTCGTGTAATGCATCCATTGTGAATAATCGTTGAAACTCCAAACGAAATTAGAATTTTCAAATGAATATAGAGATATAAACGAAGGCTCCTAATTCTCCTAGGCGCTCGTAATCGATTTCTCAAACGAATTGATTTTTGAAGAAATTATTGATATAATCGTGGAGTGCGATTAAACTAATCTCAACTAAATGGAGAATTTTCTATGAAATGAAATAACCTAACTCCTGCTTAATCAATAGCCAACCTTTGTTAAAATTGACATACTTTCGCTCTCTCTCATACCTGCATTCATCGCACTGTCTACGAGGGTTTCGCTTACAATTCCCTTCGTAGCGCCATACTATGCATACCAAAATACAATTTTGTTGAATTTAATTTTCTCTCACACTTCAGTCACCGCAATGCGACTGATTATTCACACCTCACTCTGAATTTTTGCGAATAACCCTGCCCTAGTCGGTACTAAAACCTACTCCTATACAGCTAAACGCAATCTTCTCTCTTCTGCCTTCTATCGTGATCTGGAACATACCTTGCCGGCTGCTGTACTTGAAAAGACGCGAAGCTCGTAGACTTGAAGACCCGGGACTAGTGTAGGGATGATCAGAGTTGAGTAGAATTGAAGTTGCAGATCCTATGAATAGCATGCGTCTCAGCTACAGGCTCCCCATGGTACGATGCATGCTCGATGAAGGCTCGGTGCTAGTAGGTAGAGCGACAAATTGAAGCTTGTAGCCTTGTTGAATGGCCTGTGTCTCAGCTACCGACTCTCCTTGATGGGTTGCCTGCTCGTTGAAGACTCGGTGTTGGTAGGTAGAGCACCATTAGCGTAGCCTGTAGTTCCCTGTCTGTATCCAACAGGCTGTGTGAACGTAAAACACCTTTGTCTCCAATCCGCAGTCTCAGCAGTGTAAACTGTAATGTTTTAAGTACACTTTATAAGTACATTGTTTAAAATTTTTTCAATCCCTTCCAATAATGCTAATAATGATTTACAGAAACAAATAACCATTTGGAATCAGCTCCGATATGCTAAACTCATTAATTAACTCTTTTAAGCAAACGGCTTTTACATTATAAATTTTACTCAAAACAAAACTCGTTAGACAAAATAACAGAGAGAAAAAAAATCAGAACGATACTTCTTAAATACAGCGACTCCGAAATCCAGCAGGTTGGTGGGTTGAGGCGTCCTAACCTCTAAATCGCCACGTGGCATCCTCGACTCGCGACGAAAAAATGCGATGCTTCACAGCCTCTGATTATGGACTTCTCGACAATTCTCCTGCGTAGATATGCCCGATTCTCGTCTCTCCGTAGAATTCTTGCGTGGTCAACTCTCTTCGTCGTTGCCGAATCTCTTCTTGATGCGAGAGAGATGGTATGCGATGCGTTGCTCCACTGACCTTGCCTACTGCCGCTATGCCCGACGTTCGCATTCGGCTCGTTCTCGACGTCCTCATCAGTTACCGCTCCTTTCTGTTGATTGAGACTACGGAGCACTCCTTCCATAGATGGTGTCCATGATAATTAAGCGGTCTATTCGTCGATAAAACTCTTGACTTTTGAGAAACGCCTGGCACTCGCGTTACCTCCGCACGCCGACACAAAATGGCTGCCGCTTCTCAAGCGTGCCACGTGTTCAATGTGCAAGCGCCTGCCGCTGCACGGTTTTATTAGCTCACCCGTGTACTCAGGCAGCGCCTCGTTCAATATTTCTGAATACCTTTTTCTCGCTGGGACTTTCCTCGCCGTTCCATCGAAGCTATCCGGCTCGAAGGACCATGTTGATTTTCTCCCTGCTGAATCCCGATGCTTACTAGAACCCCATTTCCGGACACGAAGGGAGATGTGTTTGCGAGTTTATAAATGATGAATAGTCTTCGATGGTTCACTAAACAACTTTATTTATTGCTCCGATTCTTTGGACTGACATGCGGAGCGTTGTGTTTCTGGCCGTCCCAGCGTAAGGTTGAACAAGAAGTGGTCGAGTCGAGCGCTCTCTACTCTCGCGGTGCCTCGCGTGGCACTTACACATATTAGCTTCTCGCGCTTATTGGCTAACTCGACTCACGCGATTTCAGGCATTTGCCAGGGCCGTCGTAGCGCTTTTGGGGGCGCACAATTTTGTACACTCACAATTGCAATATTTCGAAGATTCAGAATAATGTGGAAGGTAATTTTTAACTTGCTTTGTTGAACTTCTTTCTTCTGAAATAAACAATTATTTTTTACTTAAAAAGTCGACAAATTACATTGCACTACTTTTTCAATGAAAAAGTACTTTTGTTTTTTAGACCTCGAATGTTGCACGATGATTAATGGTTGTCGGTGACTCTTATTGCGGTAAAACATTATTAGTGCATTTCGATCAAGATGAATCTACTTATAAAAATGTACTAAATTCGCTTCAAGTCAGAGATGTTGAAATTACTGAAAAACAAGTAAGTCGAAATTAAACTTGGATAGTTTATATCTCTTAATAAAAAAACTATTTTAAAAATTTATAGGGACATAAGGTACAACAAGTTGTTGTGTTAGATATAGATGGACGACAAAGTCACCTCGTTTTTCGCAAAGAATTAGGTTACAAACGTGCAGATATTATTTTGATATGTTTTTCGATTGGAGATCTCGAGTCGCTGAAGAACGTTTCGGAAAAGTGGATACCTGAAGTCAAAACTTACTGCCCCAATGTACCGATTATGCTTGTTGGTAATAAAAAAGATGTTGGATGCGACACCAAAGTCATCGATGAATTAAAGAAACTAAATAAGGAACCTGTTACGCAAGAAGAAGGCTCTGCTATGGCTAAACAAATCAATGCTTTTGCGTATATTGAGTGCTCAGCTAAAACTTTCGAAGGCATTAATGACGTTTACAAAGCGGCAGTCTCGATAATACCGGAGGATTTAGTGAGTTTTTTATACTATAACTACAAATTTGTAAAAAATGTTTCGTTAAACAGTAATAATTCAAGATATTACGAAAGGATGAATTTTATGTTTATCGCTTTTTTAATTATTTTTTATCACTTGTTTCAGACTTGTTTCAGGAACAGGCAATAGAGAAATCACACAAAAGTATTTTTGAAAACGTAAAAACTTTCTTCAGTTCTCTCAGTAAATAAATTAACTAAAATAAAGGATTAGTTTTTTTGTAATTATTATTATTATAATATTTTTGAAACTTTGTTGATAATGTTCTGGCATGTAAGCGTACATGCACGTTTTTTTTACCTTTAATTATATTTAAGATATTTAAGTGTTGATCTATACATAAGTATAAAATAGACGTTGTATTAAGAATAAATTTTCTAGTAAAATAGAATTTAATAAATTGCAGAAATTTCTGTTTTTCCATAGAAGTCGGTAACCCTGTGTATTGTTTAATATTTTATTAAATGTCTAACTCGTTGTTACCCGGAAAAAAATTGCCACTACACAAGAGGCCTGCAGCAGCAGAGTCGAAACAACGTTCTATGTACAGTGTTGACACGGCACTTACACCGCGCGTTATAAATACGCGGCTTTTCGTCCGGCTGTTCACGCCGATTCGACACGCATTATAGCTCTGTCTTGCGACGCGTCGGCATTTGTTTGTAATGAGTCACGACGAATCGATGTGCCTACATGTAAGGATCGTGTCAACTTTGTGCTTATTAAAAATCATTTTCTCTTTTGAGTTTGTTTTTGAAATTTGAAGGTAGATAATCTCCTATCAAGTCTCCTCTAGTTGACTTTATGAACGCTTATTTACTAGTTAGTCAATAAAAAATTTATTCATTTGATAAAATTTGTCAAGTGCATAGAAAATTGATCTTGTAGTCTATTCATTCATCTGCACTTATTTTAAAAAAGAAACCATTGCAAAAAATATTAAAAACAAAAGTATAAGAATGAACTAAGTAAAGTATATTATAGGCAAAGTAAAAGATAATCGAACGAAAGTGAGATAAAAGAAAAAGAAAACAAAGCTGCCCAAAGCTCACCCTAACCGGAGCGAAAATCTGGTCCATCTTGATGTTCTCCAGCCTGTGCTCCTGCTCGCTCTTGTGGACGATCTGGAGATGCGGCTGGAAGTGCGCCGGGCAAAGCGTGCCAAGTGGCAGAGGTGAGGCCCATTGTGGCAGATGCGGCGGATCCCTCGTGCCAAGCTCTCGATAAAACGTTTTTAGGTATCTGCAACGGCGCGAGCGCAAGACGGTCAAATTTTTTATGGCTCGAGGGGGTAAAAAGAATTGGCGATTATTGGCAGATTTCGTTTATGATTATTTTCATTTTTCGAAGGAGACTCTTTGCTTCAAAGTTAACGATTTTAGGCTTTATTACTATGGTTATACATTTTTTAATCATCCTGGAGAATTCATTGAACGTTTTATAATGCTAATCTATCAAATCGCGATAATTCTAGTTTTACGGTTTTATTAACAATTATAACTGTTTTATAGGTACTTAAAATTATTAATTGTATTCTGTTTATTCTAGGCCCTTAAAACGATTGTAAAAACATTGAGGACTCTAGATTTATTTTAATTGAAGCTTTTAATTAAAATAAATGTAGAGTCCTCAATGTTTTTTTATAAATTAAAGTGGCTTCGACGCTTTTAACTAATTACACATTTAAAAATACAAAAAATTAAAAAATATTTTGTTCATCTCTATCTATTAATATTATGCCATCCCTGAGGCCTGTCAACGCGAGTGCGCGCGTATATAGGTTGTGTTTCTCGAAAAAAGTATTTCACCTTTTTACCTATTATATAAATGAATGATTTATTAAATTTTATTATCTTGATATGTTCGCTTCAATATTTGAAATACCGTTTGCAAGAACAATTCTTTTTTTTTTTTTTTTCAACGTTTTCCCCGAAGGGTTGGCCTTTTTAGTTAATTAACTTATTTTAGGCCATGACCAGGTAGTATATTTTTGACAAACTTAATATGAGGGGGGGCAAGGTTCTCGTGCAGATCTGAGACTGCCGACTGTGGGTACTCCTGCGCTCAGCGCCGTCATTATATCCCACAGCCCGACACAGAATAGACGCATCGATAGCCAAGCACACATCCCCCGGGCATTT
>UCOM01004297.1:0-13037 GCA_900474385.1 Ormyrus pomaceus
TAGAGTAAATATTATTCTAAAAGGGGCTAAATATTATCCAGAAAATCGCATTGTCCTGCGATTAGCCCATTTTACTGGGTAATTTTTAAGCGAAAATTCTCTCCGTGTATTTTTGCCTGAGGTCCGCAGCGCCGCTGTTTGATAAATTTAAGTAAATTTATAGTTTTTACTAGGGTACTAATTAAAAATTAATAAATAACATCAATAAATTCAGTAACTTTCATAAATGTAGGTACAAGAAAGAACTTTCGAAAGAAAAATACGAGAAAACAATAATAAAGCCGAACTAATTCATGCTTCAAGCTTCAAATAACAATTAATATTCTTCACTCCTCGTCACAATCCAAATCTCGAGATGCAACCTGAGCGTACTTTCCGCACGCCTCCACCCTAACCTCGACACCCCTCTCGGCCAAAGTGCGCGTTCGAAAAAAAAGGACGACTCGGTGCTCAGTCTCAGATGCGCACAATGCCGTCTCCCCGTTTCGCGCGACTTCTTCCGACCCCTCGGTAATTCTCGCCTCGGCGATCGACTCCTGCCAGCACACACGACACAGAGAGTCGCTGTTAATTAAATTCTGGCGTCGATCGAGCCGCGTCCTCGATTATCCTTACGTATAGCCTCTTAATTAAAAAGCAAAGCGGCAGCGGCAGCTTTATGTTAATGAAATAATTAGTCGCACGGCAGAAAGGGGGGAGGAAGGTTTCTCGCTCGGCGAGTCGTTTATTTGCTCGTTGCAGATGTAATGAAACCGAGACAAACGCGGGGATTTCGCCGCTTTCTTTCTCCTGCGAGGAAACACTCGCGCCGAGCTTTTATGAGCTCGGCCGCAAATAAGCGAGGTTTGAGCCCTGCCGAGACTGATGAATGGAACTACAAATAAGTCTTCTGACCCTTTAATGTTATTAATATTTTCTTAGTTTCACGGTAACGCTGCTTGTTGCTGTTTTTTTTGTTTTTTTTTTTTGTTTTTTTTTTGTTTTTACGTCCAAGGCTAAAGTATTTCACTGGGAAAGTCGATCTTATTTCCAAGTTTATTACTTGGAGTAAGAAAGTGGTTTTTGTATTGTTCTTAATACCTTGTGACTGTATAGCTTTTTTTAGTTTATTTCTGGATTAAATACTGAAATACGTAAAGTCAGGGGATTAAAAGGTTTATTGTTCTTATAAGCTTATTATTATTACAAAGGATTTTTTCGTAGAAAATTCTCAAAAGAATCGAAATCTTTAATCAAATTGCTAAAATGCTAACATGCACTACTGTGATATTTTCTTACAGATTATTCAGCTTCTGTTAAACTTATTTTCATCACACTATAAAACTATTTGATAAAGCTTAACTAACATTCTCATTATAATGTACATTAAAAAATCTTTGAACGTTTATGCTACGTAATGACATATACATATCGCTGTAACTTCGAAGCCAAAATTATTCAAACATTAATTTAGGACGGTCATGAGTAATTTTATAGTAGAACATAAAGTACTCTAGTAATTTGATTATTCTCAAGTAGCTTACTTTTTTAACTTTACTTTAACTTTTTGCCCTAATGGAAACGGAAGCTGTTATTAAGTTTGCATCTCGACGACCTAGAAAGTCGTTTACTTTGCATTAATTATAATAATATAGCTCTTCATTTAAAAAAAATTGTTAATTTATCAGCTTTTATTCTTAATTAGTATTTAGTTGTTTGTTTTTTTTTTTTTGTAATAAATTTTGAATATGTTTTTGATCTTAAGTAATCTTGATATTGTCTCTTCATTTAAAACACGTAAATTTAGTTATTTGGAACCTCTATCTGTCTTTATTGTTTGCCATATTTGTATAAATAAAGTTTATTAGCTACTGCAACTCTGAACACTAACATGCCTAAACAATTGCAAAACTGGTTAATTAACTGGCACACTAGTTGCAGTAACTACCTGCCTATATTATGAAATGAAATGCCACGAAAACTATCTCCCATTAGCATTCGCCACGAAAAGAATCTTAGTTAAAAAACGCCACGAAAACTGTTCCCCATCAACATTCGCCACGAAAAGAATCCGTTCTACAAAAGTGCTACAAAAACTATCGCGTAACAATATCCCGCCACGAGAAAAATCTCACCTTCAAAAACTTCACGAAAACTATCCCTCTTAAAAAAGTACGAAACTACGAAAAATGTGTGAAAAGTTTTCGTGGCACTTTTTTAGATGTGAGTCCTTTTGTGGCGAATGCTAACAGGGGATAGTTTTCGTGGCGTTTTTGTAGCTAAAATTCTTTTTGTGCCTTTTTTTTTTTTAGATGAGATTCTTTTCGTGGCAAATATCGATGCGGGATACTTTTTGCGAACACTTTTTTAAGAGGGATAGATTTCGTGGCACTTTTGTAGATGGAATTCTTTTCGTGGCGAATGAAAGTTTTCGTGGGTTTTTCTATGTGAAATTCTTTTCGTGATCAATATTCACGTGGGATAGTTTTCTTCCGGCCCGACGAATTGTTCTTTACTGTAGTGGCCTGTGGTCGATTGGTCTGACTTCAAGGCGTCACAATTCATTTTTAGTTAGTTTTGCAAAGACTCTCCAGAAGGATCCTTCCTTTTGCCCAAGATCGGAATTGGTGCAGACCGCACTCTTATATTTACACGGCAGCTGCTGGTAGATCCTAGAAAGAAAAAATATAATTAACTTAAAAAACGTAGACAATATAAACAAAATATAATTACAAATAAAAAATACAAGAAAAAATGTGTAATGAGGGAATTTAAATAATAAGAAAACATCTTTTACATTTAAAAATATTCTTTATTAAGGAAGTTTTGCAACTTTTAAGTAGCCAGAAGATCAAAAAGGAAAATCTTTCTGGTTTTTCTGCACGATTCTTATCGAAGTTTCTGGCCAGAGATGAATAAAAAAGGAAGCAACGCCGAAGCGAAAAAGTAACTTTGTAGAATCCGCAGTGACATTTAATATACCTGTGGCATCCTAATAAGCACGAAATGTTCTTTTTCCCAACTCAGGCATGAAATAGCCCTTATTTCACGCTAAAAAGTAGCGCAGAAAATCGAGCATTTTAAGCTTACACCGGAGCTTACCGGACAAAAAAATTACTTTTATTTAAATTTTTTTTTCTCCGCTTTAAACTATTTTCTACGATTTCTGTGCACGACTTGAAATTCACGATCATCTATCCAACTTTCTGACATTAAAAGAGGGCTTTTCATGCCTTCGTAGAAAAAAAACATGCCTTCGACGTCGATTCGTGCAGAACACCTACTCCTCGCTACAAATAGCTTACTTTCTTCCCTTGTTGCACAATGTTACTATTCTTCCCGTGTTACACACCGTGTTTTTTTCAACAAAGGCATGAAAAGCCCTCTTTGGTGTGCATTTCAAATCGAGCACAGAAATCGTACAAAATAGTTTAAAACAATAAAAAAAAAAATTAAAAAAAAAAAAATTTTTTATTTTTTCAAAATAAAAAGTCATTATTTCCCGCTTGAACAAACAATTTTGTCAAACGTTTGAAATTCTCGATTTTCTACACAACTTTCTAGCGTGAAATGAGGGCCATTCCGTGCCTGAGTTGGGAAAAAGCTATTTCAGACTCGGGTGAGGTTTTCAGCGTCGATCTCTGTCTCGGGCGCCCTCGACTCCGACTCGTGGGCTTTCGGCGCCCTCGACTCCTACTCGTGCGTACCTCCTTCTCGTTAGAAATAGCTTACTTTCTCCTCTTATTGCAAAATGTACTATTGTCAATTCTTTACTATTTTATGTGCATTTTCAAGAAAGTTAATCGCAAAGGATGCTTACTTAAAGTTTTGATCACTCCTATAATACTTTGAAAGGATTAATGAAGAGTTCTTTACTTAAATACAGTTTTTGTAAAAAAAAAAATAATAAAAAAAAAAACAGAAATACGGTAATAATCTCAGAAGTCAATTAAAACTATTCATAAAGAATTCCAGGCTCGAAACTCGGACTTGCATCGAGGTTCTGCCGCATTTTTTAATTTAATTTATTAAAAATACGTACCTGGAGTAGCACTGTTGGCTGAGGAACTACTTCCAGATGCTTGCTCTGCTTTATCTGTAGGTAGCGGCTCACTTTTTTTTTTATTTTTGGCCATATGTTCAACTTTTGTAAACATTTTCTCAGAATTCTTTAATGTCTGCTTTTTTTCTTCCAACTTGTGTTGACTTAAAACACGTACCTGAAGTGGTTGAAGCGAGAAGGACATCGTACAACACAACACTACAAAGTTCGACGGAGAACTGCGTCCTATGGGCTCGGTGTCCCAATATATGTATACCTGCCACCGGAAGAGAATTTGCCAAGACCTTCGGAGAGGGGATTTTCGGCTAGTGCACTTTTTCTTGCTCCCCAGACCGAAAGTGCGTTCTTCCCGGCTCCATTTCAGACCAGAAAGAGCGACTTTTGCGGCCGGCTAAGCTAATGCCATGCTTTGATTGGCTGCGGGACTGTCCGGCTCGCTGCGCCTGCGCGCCCGCGCGAACTCGGGTGGTGGGGGTGACGCTCTTAAATGACGCGGTCATAGTTCTCATATTCACCATGACATATGGTGCGCTAAATCCTTGTAAATACAGAGGCGGGAAAAAACATTTAACAATTAATACTTTTTATAGAACCGTCGGCAGGTGGAGAAGAAATAATGCAAAATTATAAAAATTTAATGAAAATAAATGAAAAATAAGTAAAGAAAAATATATGACTTTGTGTACGCGCGGTTCTTTTTCAATAATTATTAATAAACTTTAAGGATTAATGAATTTTAATTAAGGATAAGGATTTTGATAATAATTAGAAACTTAAGTACTTTAAATGCTTATTTAAAATTTATTTAAATATTTTAAACATAAACAATACAATAAATATTGTTATATTGCGTTATTTTTAATTTGTACATTTTTCTTTTGACAGTTTGTTTTTAAAATTTTTGATTTTCTTGATACGTGTACTGTCGAATTCTAAAAATGTTTTTCACATACTCTGTGAAATGAAAGTAAGGTCGGCACTCCGATTTTCAATCGCCACTTTTCTCTTTCACTTTCGTCATGAGGCACTTTAAAAGTAGATACTTTTACTGTCTTTCTTTTTCTTGCCTCACAATTTTTTACGACACATGTGTTTTGTATTTTATAATTTGTTTTTAAAATGTTTTTGCAAACTGCAGAAAGCAGAAGCCACAAGAAAAATAACTAACTCTTTATTTTTGTAATTATCAAATTACGTCTTCAAAAGTAATTTTTTTGCTACAAATCGGGTGAAATATAATACTTTATTGCTGTACCTATACGGAAAATACCTTTTCTTATATATTGTAACAGTAATTATTTATTATTCAGAGAAAAAAAAAACGTGCGAGAGAGACAGCCAGCTGCCCGGCTATTGAAAAAGTTTAAATGTCAAAACCGAAGTTGAAATTATTGTAGTAAGTTTAAATTTTGTAGTACTAAAAAAAATTAGTAATTTCAACAAAATATTTTTTTAAAGGGTTGCCAAGTAAATATTTATTTGAATAAACTGAAAATTTCTTTGAAAAAAAAAAATACATTTAATTAAAAAAGATGCTTAGTTGATTCAAAGAAATATTTATTCGACCACCTTTAAACAAATATTTAATTGAAATTACTCATTGTTTTCAATGTATTAATGTTTAATTAACTTTTAAGAATTATTTGAAAGAATGTAAATTTTTGTAATAATACAAATAAAAATTGCATTTATATTGTAATTAATTTTAATAATTTTTTACCCTTATGCATTTTTTTAAGGTGCATTTATTGTTGATGTTCGCCCCCGACTTCAGCTTTGCCTCGGTTTTGCAAAAGTCGGACGGGCATCAGCAATCCATGCTGAGGTACGCGACGTGACCAAGAGAGGCGCCTCGATCGAACAGCTCGAAAGTAAAATAGTCGAGCGTAGCTAGCAGCCGACAACGCGGTTTCAATAATTATTTAATAATTATTGAACGCACTTTCGGCCGGGGAGAAAGAAAAATAATATACGACACACGACCGAAAAGTTTGATGCCCGGGGCGTCATATCACGCACGCCTCAAATCCAACTTTCCGGCCTCGTGTCGTAATATACTATTAATGTCTTCTAGTTTTACTCAGGTATAAGAAGGATGCAGTCGATATAAATTAAGAAATAAGACGAAGCGGAGTGAGTCATTCAGTTCTGAATAACATAAATTTATTATAATAAATTTAACATCTTTAGAATCTTTTGCTTTTACTATCAATAAACAAAAATTTTACATTTTTTGCATCTTAATTATATATAACTTGTAAATTATAATAAATTATAATGTTTATTTACTTTATTTAATTTAACAAAATTTATTCGCACTTAATTCATTTAAACGTGCACATCAACTGATTTTATAAACTCTAATTAGGTTATGTTGACACGTTATAGCTACATAGATATAACTTGTTTTTCATTATGGAAAACGCATATCGACGATGAATTTAACAAACTCCGTGAGCTTTCCTTGGAGTTTGTGAATTCGTTGTCGTCGAATGCTCCCAAGCTTTCATTCGGTCATCCGGTCTGGTTTTCATTTCTTTGCTGCTACAGTAGTATATAGGTATATATAAGCGTCGTTTGCTTCGTCGAGAGAGCAAGGAGGGAAGTACTGCTATCTCCAGGTGACGCGCAGATAGGGAGGGAACAAAGACTTTCGGCGTATGTAAGCAGGGACGAAAGTCGAATTTTCGACCGAGATAGGAAGAAAAAATGTTTACATTAAATTTAATGCATGAAGCAATATACATGCACGTGCAGAAAATGTTAATAATGCAAATATTGAATTCAAATATTGAATGCAAATTTTGAATGCCAATATTGAAGTTTCATTTTATATTCATGAAATTTCAAGCGCATTTGCATTAAATCTAACGTTTTGAAAGAAAAAAAATAAATTTATGGTAGATTTTCATTAAGTGTAATGTTTTGAGAAAGATAACGGTGCAGCTAGCAGCCGCAAGGTGACAAAGTACTATTTTATTTATTTAATAAAATTTAATTAACAGTGGATATCGTGAACATATGAAAAAAAAAAATTATAATAAGTGTTGAAAAATAAGTACACAATTCATGTATTCAATTTACAAGGCCTTTTTACAATGGCTTCTTGAACCCGTTCATTAAGGGCTCTTCATATAGATGCCAGGTAAAAGATCTTTCTTTGTGTAAGTAAATCAAATCAATAAATAAATCAATAGTTTTTTTTTTATCAAATGGTTCTATTTATTTGAATAACTTATACAAATCTATGTACATTTATTTCCGCAGAGGGTGCTTCTGCTAAATATTGTCAGCCTATGAGGCAAATTCGAGAAGCAAAAACCGCACATGCATGTCTGTGCACCGTGCTACAATGCCACTCTTTAATCTTATTAATATATTTACATAAGATAATGATATGAATTTATGTATACTGATTCTAATCACAATTTTGTTTAACCACTGAATGTTGCTTTCGATAGCTAAAAAAATGGGGATCGTCAGAGCAGTCGATTGATTTTCGATTCATCTATCTACCGATCAACCGAGTCGAGCTGCTTAAATGCTCTCGGTGTGTCAGTCTAATCGCAGGAGCGCTCGGTGCGCCGCAGCGTAACGTAGTGACCGTTCTTAAAAAACACACTTTTCACATATTGTACGCAATAGTTCAAGCACGCATCAGAAGGAAGTTCGAGTTGCTTGTGTCTGGCTCCAAGGCGTAACAAGTCATCTTCTTTGGTTTTCCAAACAATATTCAAAAGGAGTCTTCCTTTTGCCCAAAATTGGAATCGGTGCAGACTGCACTCTTCTATCTACACGAAAGCTGCTGGTAGATTCTAGAAAAAAAAATACAAACAAAATATATTTATATATAAGAAATATAATATAACAAGATAGTTAATATAAATACAAGGAAAAGGTAAAGAGGGGATTTGGATAATAGGAAAACATTTTTTATATTTAAAAATATTGTTTATTAAGGAAGTTTTCCAACTTTCAAGTAGCTAGAAGATGAAAAAGGAGTGCTTACTTAAAAGTTAGTCACTCATGTAATACTTTGAAAGTATTAATGAAGGATTCTTTACTTGAAGACAGTTTTTGTAAAAAAAAATATTTTAAAAGAACAGTAATAAACTCAAAAGTCAATTAAAAGGCGCCGTCGAATCTTTTGATTTAATTTATAAAAAAATACGTACCTGAGTTAACACTATTGCTGGAGAAACTATGTTCAGATGCTTCCTCTGCTTCTTCGATAGGTGGAGGCGCAATTACTAAATGTTTGGCCATATATACAATATTTGCAAACATTTTCTCGAAATTCACTGATAACTGCTTTTTTTCATCCAACTTGTGTTGACTTAAAGCACGTATCTGAAATCGTTCAAGCGAGAAGGACATCGTATAACACAACACTACAAAGTTCGTCAGAGAACTGTGCCCTATGGGGTCAGTGTTCCAATATATATACCTACCACCGGAAGAAAATTCGCCAAGACCTTCTAGAGGGGATTTTCGGCATAGTTTTACTCAGGTATAAGAGGGATGTAGTTGATAGGAATTAAGAAATAGGACGAGGCGGAGTTTTTGAGTCATTTAGTCCTAAGGTATATATACGCCTACCTGCGTATTCGAAGACTATTCTAATTCTTATAAATACACTGTTAAAAATATTAGATTAAATTTAGTGCAAATGTACATGAAGCAATATACATGCACGCGCAAAAAATGTTAATAATGCAAATATGGAAGTTTCATTTTATATTCATGAAATTTCAAGCGCATTTGCATTAAATCTAACGTTTTGAAAGAAAAAAAAAATAAATTTATGGTAGATTTTCATGAAATGTAATGTTTTGAGAAAGATAACAGTGCAGCTAACAGCAGCAAAATGACCTCGGCTTTAGGTATATTTTTAAAGATCGGCTCCTCTTCAGGTACTTAAAAGTAGTACGTCTATAACATTTGAAGGAGATTTGAAATATGGGGTTTTTCCCCTAATTATAATTTAATAGCACGCTAATTCACACTGCGAAAACACCTGAAGGCACAGAATATCCAAAACTTTCCCTGACAAGGTCGTCTGCAGAAATCACCAACCGCAGATGTTCAACTACGAAGCAGGGCTATACATATGGCAAGCACTCGGATTCCAAAATGCTAGGCTAAATTTTAGAGATATTTAATCTGCACTGTTAAAAATATCATTAAATTTAAGGTTCTTTTAATGTACAATTGTACATGAAATTTGCATTAATGTAAATCTTTCTCAAAAAGCATTAGATTTAATACAAATCTACCATAAAGGGTATCCCTTCATTATAATAGTGAAAATGACACACGTCCTGGAATTGCAAAACTTTTAGCAGTTGTTTAGGCACACAAAATGAGGACCTCTCATGGTACTTTTAGTTCCCCACCTACTCGCTCCACCCCCCACCACTCAAAAAACTGATTTTTTCATAAATAATTTTTTTCGAAAAATCATTGCATTGGAAAAATTCCAAAATTTTGACCATATATTACATAAAAATAAAGATTTTCTCAATTTTTTCAAGATTTTAGAATGTCAAGAAGTGATAAAAAAAATAAAAAAAGTTAAAATCGTTCTATAATTGAGCTTTATTGCGTTTTAAGCATAAAATTTCGCCGGTGCGGACGAAAACTATCCCGCAGGAATATTGAACAAGAAAAGAATCTCACCTAAAAAAATGCTACGAAAATTTTCGTATCCCCCATCAGTATTCGTCACGAAAAGAATCCCATCTACAAAAGTGCCACGAAAACTATCCCTCTTAAAAAGTTTCCGCGAAAAGTATCTCGTATAGATATTTGCGACGAAAAGAATCTCGTCTAAAAAAATGTCACGAAAACAATCTTAGATACGAAAAGGCCACGAAAACTATCCCTCCTAAATAGGGGTCCGCGAAAACTATCTCCACCCCTGTACTTTTCGCGGACACCTTTTTAAGAGGGATAGTTTTCGTGGCGAACATTGATGCAAGATAGTTTTCGTGAGACTTTTGTAGAAGGGATTCTTTTCGTGTCGAATGCTGATGGGGATAGTTTTCGTGGCATTTCTGAGCGGGATAGTCTTCGTCGGCACCGACGATTTATTATTTTTTAGGACATTCTGTGCATTTTATGCCATTTTTATGCATTTCAGAATATATTTTTAGCATAGTTTTTGCACTGCAAAGTTCTTAAAGATTACTTGTAATTTTAAATGATAAGCAAATATTTTTTTAAATTAATTTTTTCTGCAAACTCGTAGGAAACGCTCTACTATTCAATTGCTTCTTTCATTGTTCTCTTAAAATAGTAAAAAAATGTGAACATAAACTCTGAAAAAATTGATCACTGCAGGAATTATTTATTGCCATCTTCTCTTTGTTAATGATGAAAATATAAATAAACAAAACCTTTTTAAAATTAAATTTAAAATAAATACTAAATAAAATAAACCAAATATACAGTACATGAATAAAAAAATTCAAAAGAAATTTATCCCTTTCCGCAATTTTTTTTTAAAATTTGTTAATATGTAAATATGTAATGCGTTAATATATAATTTGTTAATATGTATTGTGTTTTAAAATTGTGTAATATGTTTTACATCAATAGACTTGATTAGGTGAAGACTTTTTAATTAATTTTCACCTTTTTTAAAATAAATGAAATCGTTACCTGACTATATTTAGGTTATCTCTGTGTAATCTAATCAAGTGCCAATTTAATATTTTTATACAATCGATAGCATTTATAGCATCCATTGTGTTTGCATGGATCATTGCATAATTCAAACATCGCGATGCAGAAAAATAACATTAAAGTACATATTTATTACATTAAAATATTTATTCCGACCAGCTTCATTCCAGAAAAAAATCTGTATTTAAATAAACTAACTTAACCTTGCCAAACTCCCGAAACTCCTCAAAAAAGTTACCCACTTATTCCAAACGCGCGAATACAATAACGTCCCAACGCCGAAAAAAGCTTGAATTTCCTCCCCCGCGGCATAATTCTCCCGCCGAAATTCCCACTCGGCAAAACAAGCGCCATAAATAACCCGGGGGCACCTTCCCTTCTGTTCTCAGCGTCGGGCGACAAGTGGTAGCATCGCGATGCGGTCGCAGCGCCGCTGGTTGCTGGCCTGGCTGACGACGGTGCTGCTGGTCCAGGCGCAGCTGGCCCGGGCCGAGCTCTACACGGCCCTCGTCGACATGGAGGAGCTGCTCGAGACCGAGTCCGTCCTCATCGACACACTCAGCGGCTACATCAGCGCCCAGGAGCAGCGACTCGCCACCCTCAGGAGGTACGTTGAGCTTGAGTTTTGTAGTGGCCTTTTAACCCATTACTTGCCGAGAGGACCCTGTGAATTTTGATTTGTTTTCTTTTTACGTTTGAGGGGCTGTGGGTTACTTGGGAAGTAGTGGGTTAAAGTGCTATAGCGTTATATATTTATTCGTAAAAGATTGTCCTATTGGATTCAAATGTTTTAAAAATACAATTGAAAGAAAGAATTTGGACAACAGGTGACCTCAAACAACGACGGCTAGGAAAAATTCAAAATATACAAAATTTCGAAAATTTCATTTTATTCGCAATAAAATTGGAAATAAAGTTTGAAATAAAAACTCGGTATTATTAAGCTTCACAATGAAAATTGAGTTTTTTTATTAAATTTTATTTAAATATATATCAAAACTGTAATTGAATCCTGAAGCATTTTTCAACAGATATGAAACGTTATTAATCGAATTCGCCAAAGAGAAATAAAACAAACTAGCTAAACTAAATGCGTCTATTCACTGAATATCGCCGAGCCGAAAAAAGCCTGCAAATACATCCGAACGAAGAACGAATGTCTAAATGAAAAATCTGCTTTAAAATACACATTACCGGTCTATTGATTTAGAGGGCGCACTATTCTCCCGCGGAATTAGCATTGCAGCTCGCGTCTCGGCGCCGGCATCGATAATACCGCGTCCATCATGGCCAGAAGCCGAAGATGTACAGCGAGAAAGAGGCTCTCTCCCTCTCTCTCTCTTCTCGGCGCTGGGAAATTACGTATTCAGTTCCTCTCCCCGGCCTTTTCTTATTCCGCGTTATACCTCTTTGCGGCCGCGCGCGCGGCGCAATTTCCGTTTTGACGCGAGAGAGAGAGAGAGAGAGAGAGAGAGAGAGGGGGAGAGCGAGACAAAAAGTTAACGAGATTGCTTTATTCCGCAAAGGACGTCGCGGGAGAGAGAGAGAGAGAGAGAGAGAGAGAGAGGGTAGTAGATTAGAGAGGCGTCGCTTAGGTATTCTCGGGGGTTTTCTCGCTCGGACAGTTGATCGGTCGGGAATTTGTTTCGAGGAAGGAAGCCGGGGAGAAGAGACTCTCTTCTGTTTTTATTTCGATGAAAGGCGACGCTCTCTTTCGCTCTCTCTTTGTGCCGAGGCGTGTACCTTCTGGATTAAAGGACGCGGCCTCGGCAGTATAATGGAATAGAGGGCTGCTGCTGCCTCCCTTAAATGCGCCTCGGGCGAAACTGCAGTGGAAATTAACCTCTCGGTGGCTTCTTTAATAAAGAGTTTTTAGGCAATTTTTCAAAAAATATTGTTTCTTTACGGTACTCTACTGTTTATTTCCCCAGTAAGTGTTGTTTCTCTGCCTTGTCGAAAATTATTAGGCGTCATTCTATTCAATTATGTGCATAAATGAAATTCAAAAGAGGTGAAAAAAATTTTTACACGATTCTGCAAAATTACACTCATTTGAATATAAAATTGTCTTTCGAAACATTCAAGTTCTGAAAAGTAATAATGTCACTTCATTCCCTGGTAGAAATGGACAACATTTCTTACCTAGGAAATAGGTAGCAAAAAAAAAGATTAAGTATTAGGAACAAGCTAACCTTTTTAGAATATAATTTCCTAGCATGAAACGCTTTTTTTCACATGAACTAAACATTTAATAGAATAAAAGCTTAAACCCATTTTTAAGGTATTAAATAGCTAATCTAAATGTTCT
>UCOM01004298.1:0-13063 GCA_900474385.1 Ormyrus pomaceus
CCTCTCTCTCTCTCTCTCTCTCTCTCTCTCTCTCGTCGACCCAATCGCCTCGTTCCCCGAGTCCCGAAAACCCCCAACGGTTCGGCAACCAAAAACGGAGCAACAAAACCGGGGGAAAGCATCCGTTACACCGCAATGTACAATCCAATTAAACTCCCGGAGAGAGAGAGAGAGAGAGAGAGAGAGGCTATGGTTGCGGAAAATGGGGGGGGGGGGGGGGTAAGTTTACGGTTGGCGGGAGCAAAATTATTCTTGGCGAAGGGGGAATTCGTTTTTGTGCCGGAGAGGAAATCTGAGCCGTTCGGGAAAGAAGCCCTGATTGAAGTGCAGTGTACTTTGGATTGTACTCTTCTGCAGGTTGATTTGTGGCGTAAAGATTAGGTAGTGCTTCTTCAATTATATGCACAATCGTTTTAAATAATTTGGAGATGTCAGAAAGCATCACACTAAATCTTTTTTAAAATTAATTTATAAATATCGCAATTTTCAGAATGTAGTTTTCTTAACCTTTTTCGTCTTATTTGAAAATTATTTGTGTAAAAAATAATGACATTTTAAAGAAATACGACGAGAAACCTGAGGATAATGCAGAACAATTTCGTTCTCCTTTTTTTATTATTCACAAAAATTAGTGAAATTAGTAAAAAATTCATTCGAGTCGATTCGAGCTCTTTTCGAAATCAAACATGTCCCCGTAAACGTTCAAGTTAACAAGATTACAGCATAATAATGAAAAATACTTCTGATTATAATAAACCTCTACGTTCAGAAAGAAACACGACACATTGATGCGCGAGGCCACAAATCTTTTTCCCTGCCTTCGCAACAATAACGCAGTCAATTTCGAGCAGTTTGTCCAGGCGTAATACCGACTTGATACTACGAGAAATACTAACCGTGGCACCTCGTTGTGCGGGAGGTACCGAACATAAACAAATCGAGGAAAGCGCAGCAGCAGCAGTGAGTTAACGATCGATCGCCGACGGACGCATTCAAAATTGTCGCATCCTGCGTACCTCAGGTAGCGTATTGCAACTAAAACAGTAATTCCCTCGCGATTAAAACGATGACCGATGTAACCCGAAAATAACTGCTCCATCGAGCGGACGAGCGGAGAAACTGTAATCTAGAATATCGGCTCGGCAAAAATAACCGCGTTTAATCGGCTACTGACGCTTGCTTTTGGGATGGAGAACGACGCAGACTCGTTATTTTTTGGAGTAGAATTAAAGCTGCGGGATTTCGGTGATTGAATGGTTACTAAGGTGAATTATCATTTGTGATTCTAGATACTGTGAAACATGGTACTTAGTACATTTTTTTTAGAAAAATTTTTTACAACTTTTGGAAACATCATGAACTTAAATTTATTTCGAAAAATATAGGTTATTGAAGATTTGAAAAAATTGTTATAAGATGGATATAATAAATTTTAGTTATATATTGATTTTTAAGTATTTTCGTAACGTATTTAGTTCTTTTATTCACTTTAAAATTGAAAATCGATAAAAAGTTAGTTAATAGAGTACTTACTAACTAAATTACTGTGCAAAAAATCCCTTTAAATTAAGAAGATTCCTGCATTTAAAAGAACGAATAATTTTATATGAAGATTGTAATAAGATAAAAATAAAAGTGGCAATAATCCGATTTGATTAATTAAAGCCCTCACTTATTAATCCTTTCAACGTCCTCATTAACTTTAAGTCAGAGCGTCTATACACCACCCAATTAATTAAACGTCAATCCAAAAAGCCAATCAACAAAAAAAAGGACCACCTCGAAGCCCCGATATTTACATTATGGTAACGCTTAAAATAGCATCAGCTGTAAAACTTGTTACCCAAAAACTTGCATCTCCAAAAAAAAAGGAAAAAAAAATGCAGCCGGACAATGGCTGAAAGTTGAAGCCACGTCAAACGCCGGGCGACTAATTGGCTGGAGCCAAGTTTTTCGGGGTCCAGCCGACCAATTAGCCGTGACCGCGACTAATACGATTCTTTTTTATCTCCCGCTGGCGCCGCCGCTGTTGGTCTAATTAAGCGTAATAGTCGCGCTGACGCACCCAAAATAACGATTGCCACTAGCGCGGCTAAGCCGATAGGCCGCTGATCATTTTTGTCTGTCGCCGCTGCACTTTTTTCGGCGGAGTTTGGGGGGGGGCTGGCTTTGTCGGCCGCTGGCAGAGATAGAGGTGTGCGTCTTTCTTGGGAGGGTGGATAAGGGGGTTAGAAGGCTTTGGGGTGGCGATGGTAAAGTCAGGAAGCAAGGAGGTGAATTGATTTTTAGTTGACTGGTTTTAATAATTTCGTCGGCAACGTGGAATAGTTTATTTGATTTTGATTCAAACGAACTAAAGGTTATATATCTTGATAAAATTGTTTAAAAGTTTGTTGAGGTTGAAAAATGTTGTACTTTTACAACCTCTTAGATTTCGATTTAGAACTAATGAACAGTGTTTAATGTAAATAAAGATCACAACAGTTTTAGTTCAATACTTGATTACGAGACTTTCAAATTTGGAAAATGCATTTGTCTAGTTTTTTATTTGAAATGCTCTTTTTTTTAACAAAATAAATAAACTTTTCAATGGAATTTCTACCGCATCGCTTAAGAGATTAAAAGGACGGGCGGGAAAAAATTTCGTGAAATGTCTGAAAATAGCAAAAATCAGACGGGACAGATTGATGGCGCTTAGCGGATTCAACGAGGATAAATGTTTCGCATCTCGTGCTTTAATTAATTAAATAACCTTTTTAGGAAGGCAGCACGTGGAGATCGGTGTTCGTTTGTGAAAAAAGTTCCTTCGCGAGTGGATAAAACTTGCTTGATAATTCAACGGTTTAGCTCGTTTAATATGTTTCCCCGCTTCAGCAAATTAATTGAATTTCGAATCGAATCTGGTAATGGGGATTCTATTAAAAGAAGATGTACATTAAATGCATCCAACTAATTAGAATGTTTTTAAACTTTGTTTCTTCGTCTCGTTCTGGAAAAAGGATTTACTGCGACAATCGTGAATTAAAATCTATTTCTAGAATTTTAACCTTTGATATAACAAATTTACAAAAGCAATAAGCGAAAAGTGGTTGGAAAGAACATATGGATAGGTTATACCTGTTTCGAGAAAACGTTCAGACAAAGACTGAATATCCTAGGAATTTTGTCAAAAGCAAGTGCGCTTAAAACAATTCAGACAATACAAGTTTGTGTTTATGTATATCCATCGTTCTTGTGTTGTGCAGCTTAGAACCTTACGTTTATATAAATTGTTTTTCATTATACTTTTTAACGCATTTATTGAATAACTGGAAACGCAAATATTTCAGGTAAGATCATAGGTAATAACAATCACATTTTCAACGAAATCATTAAACAAGCCAAATAAACCGACATTTAATCCTTCTTCCCTACGATTCCAAAAGGAAGCTCCTGCGTCCGGAGGGCGAAAAATCCCCGAGAAATGATTCAGCCTCGGCCGAACAAAACGACCAGCAGGATTTCTTTTTTTGAACAATCCTCTTTGCTCGCCAACACACACACAGGCACGCACATACACAAACAAATACACACACGCACGTGTGTGCGACAAGCAAAACAAAAGCCGCTCGCTCGCAAACAGAGAGCTGAAAACGAATCGCGGCCGAAAAGAGGCAAAAAACTAATGACCGAGTGTTTACCCACGAAAAGAGACTCCGCTAATTGGAGCTGCGTCGCTTCAGCCCTTTTACTAATTTTTTCTTTGATAACTCGGGTGCGTGCCGAGGCCTCTGTCTCGCAAGAAAATTACGGAGCCTTTGAGGCGCCGCTTCTTTTTCAGAGATTTAGTGGCCGAGTTAGTGCTTGCCGGCCGTTTGTATAATTAAATGCGTGGAATATGGAGGTTCCGGGGGAGATAAGTGTCTTGTTACTTTTTGAGGAGCTCCGCTAGCGATGCTTCCGAGACTTTACGCGGTAAGCAGGCTGGATGAGAGAGTGTGGAGGAGTGCGGTCAGTTAAAGTCAATTACTGACGTGTTATTATTTGGGTGTTTAGGAACTCTGAGGGAACGAGGAAGTAAAATATACCTAGAGAAATACTACAAAAATCAATAGAGTACATAAAAATAGTTGAGTTATTATTTCTCCTCCAGTAAAAACTTACTTCCGTTAATTTTATTTTTATAATTAATTTTAATTTGTGCATTTAAATAGTGCGTACAATCGTCACATTTAAATTTTTAAAAAGTTACCTAAAGCTTTACAATAGCATCATCAGTAAGTTTTCAAGATGTATCTGACCCGTTACAGACTTTACTACTTAAAGGTGCCCAAACTTTACTTAAAACCCATCATAATGTCTCATTAAAAAATAGAAATCAACTAAAATACCTTTGAAAGAGGACTTAATCGAATAGTCAAAAGCTCGGTAAAGATCTTAATCGAATCCGGCAGGAAACAATGCATCATTTACGAGTTAATACAGCTCCCCAGCAGATACGGCGGGCTCGCAGTTAATCCATTACCGCGAAGCGGCGCATCCCCTCGTCGTCGCAAGACACCGACCCCCCCCGATATCTTCGATGCAATGCATCAAATCGCTGTTTGACTTCGTTAGGAGGCTTCTGCCGAGCGCATTAATCAGTCCCGGAATTCGAGGCAGAACCAGTCGGCACGCGAACTTCCGCTCGATTCCTATATATCCATTCCCCCCGCCTCTGCAAATACTTCGGAGCGATTGCATTTTCCGTTTACTTAGTCAGCCAATCGCGAATTCTCGCCAATATCGAGCCAAGGCCGAGTCTTTTCGCCGGACGCGATGGACCGCCTTGTATGTCGGCGATGAAATTCCCCGATTTTTGCTTGCGCAAAGTATTGAGCGCCGATGTTTGCCTTGTAAACCGGTAGTATTGTTGCGTTCTTGGGGAGGGAGGGGGGGGGGGAATTTAAGAGTCAGTATGTTGGGGATTGCGAGGGAATGGAGGATTTATTTGGAATTTGGATTGGAAATATTACTGCTGTTGGCTTTTTTGCGCGGTTAATTCGTTCTGATGATTTCTTATTGACGACAAAAATGTTTGAACTAAAATAGAAGGATTGTCGTTGATCTTGAGTAAAGTTTAAATTCGAGAGTAGACTAGAAGGAAAATTCAATTTACATCTGTACAGAATTTGAATTAATTAAAATTTTAATTGGATTTGAAAAATAATATTTTACTAGATTTCCAGCTGTATCTTTACGAATTTATATCGTAAATATTATTTTAAAATTGAAAAGTAAAATCTGATAGTTTTAAAAGTATTTTTTTTCAAAAGATTTTATTGATATTTAAGAGATAAAAAATTCAAATTTAACAAATTTTTTTGTAAAGCCGAATATTGTATATTTTTCTTTTTATTTTTAAAGAGCCGGAATTTTAGAAATATAAAAATTGTATATTATTGTATAATTTGGATCTGATGAAAGGCTGAAGTGCTTAATAGAATAAAATAAAGAGAAAAAACTATACAATTTGAATATGCATTTTATTAATTTGTTTGAAATATAAAGAGGGATATTAAAATAAAATACTTTAATTAAAATGCACATACGGCAAGTAAAATCAATAAAAAAAAAAAAAAAAAAAAAAACCAGTTCATCTCATAGCAGCAACATTACAACGCATTCTCCACCGACTTCGAACGAGCTTCAATCATAATGCATACCGACACGACCCGTGCATCAGCCAACAAAACCAAGTCATAAGAACCAAAAACACAAAGCCAGCCTGCTAATCCACCCAGTCGGTCTGGGGCGCTACATCGATCAAACCTGATTTCCCGCTCCCTAAATTCCAGCGACTCGCAATACAAATGCAAATACAAACGCTTCACACGCGACTACTTGGCTCCGATCCAGCCGATCGGATCCATAGAGAGCAGAGAACGAGGGGGGCGGGGGACTTGTTCCCGGGGTAAGTCCGCAAAGTCGGAAAATCGCTTTGGCCTCAAACACGCCGGCGGTGGTGACCGACCAGCGGATGCTTATAAGCCTCCGGGTTCCGTATTTACGCGCCTTGAGGTAACGACTCTCTCGGCTCTGTAGAAGAGAAGCCCTTCTCTGCTCCTGGCATGTGCGTTTCCAGAATCGGAAGAGGGCTACGGTCCAGTTGAGGATTGTGATTTCGTTGAGGTTTGAGGCCGAGACGGTTACGTTGGCTCTCGTTTGACCTCAAATAATTTGAATTTTCTTGACGCTGCAGATGTTAGTTCAATTCAAAGTATTGATTTTTAGTACAATCTCTGTCAACTGTTAATAACTCGAGGTTGAGCCACCTTGTTTAAAGTGGAGAATATAAAAAAATGGATACTTCTGTGCAATACTTCAAACTTGTAAAATGACAGTTCTATCTACGGTTTCATATTGTTCGACAACAATATTTTATAGAAAAAAGTAGTGCAGTAGATTAGCTTTTACAATAATTTAAAATTTATTTTATAGCTAGGAATCGTTGCCGAACTAATTTCATTTCGTCAAATGAAAATCATAAGTTTTCTTAAGTGTTTTTGAAAGAATGTACAACTGTAGTCATAAGTGCAATTGCAAAGTTTTGAAGTACTGCTTCGGAATAAATTTACAGTCACTTCGCACATAACCTAGCAATCTTCGCAAACTAACAAGTTTTTTAATGCGATTTCAGTTTGAAGTTTGAAGTTCGAAGTAGAACGTGAGATTGCAATTCATCAAGCACGGCCACACTAAACAGGAAATCATAAGGGCTTTCAACGTTATTATTTTTAGAATAATTCACGCTCAGGTTAATGCAATTAAACAGTTGTTTGTCTAAATTTTTCACAAAGCACGTTTTGAAATGTTAAATTCATAAAATTTCGTCCCTCTGAATGTTTTTGAAGTGCAGCAAAACATACAAACAAAAATTGTTTTTACAACCCCGAAGCTGAAAAGACTGCGACGAAAAGAAAGACGAACAACGACGTACATACCTTAATTAAGGTAAAATATAGCTATTTTTTTCATAACTCGAACTCTTTTTTTCTTCAGAAAAAGTGTCTAACCCGTCGTATAATGTTTTTTCATAATAATTTTTATAGTCATATTTTCTTTCCGCGGACATCCGACCGTTCCTACCTCGTAAAAAAGAGCAGCAAGAGAAATAACGCGCGAATTTAGTTTTCTTCCTATTTTCTGCCCGAAAGTGCTCGTCTTTTTGCGCGAATCCAGAAGACAGTTCGCCGCGTCGACGCCGTTAAATTTTTAACGATGCGCTCCGGGAATTAGAATCAAAAACTCTTTATTTAATATTCCATACTCCAGCGTGAACCCTATAAAATCCCTTCGTTATCCGCGCGGCTCCCTCGAAGCATAACAATTCCGCGGGCGTAAATCACTCTCGCGATATTAAGAATCGAGGTCGCGCAATGCCAAAAATCATTTTCGCCAAAGCTGTCGGTCGTTTCGGCCGTTAATATACGAGCCGCAAACGTTGCTCCTCACCTCATAAGTCTCTAAGCGCTTTTGCTGACCTTTAAACAGCGGCGTAAAACCGGAGTGGAGTATATAAACCGAATTCTCCATATTCGAGCGAGTTGGAAAAGGGTCAAATGCGTTAGGAGTCCAGAAAGAGGGCGTCGGTAATAGCTCTATTTATATGTACTCGCTGTTTCAGAGGTCGTTATTTACTTTCGCGCTGCGAGCCTCTCGGCGGATAAAATTGCTTTATGGGAGACGAGAGGGGTGTTGGAGAGCGGATGATCTGAAACCAAGTTGTACTACTGACTGGAGAGCGGATGTGAATGACCGGAGGGATTGCGTTGGTTAAAGGATCATTAAGTGGGGCTTCTGCGGTGAGTGATTAGGTATTATCAAATTAGCAGGGATCAATCTCCTGGTGAATCCTTCTTTTGATTATGACTGTCTTCATACGGTTTGCGTATGGTAATGTAATTGAAAGACAACGAGGAAGCTCGGTATATGAATGCGCGTTTGAATAACTTCGGATTTATTGAATGCAAATGGATGAGTGTCAAATATTATGAAATAAATCTGCGCTAATTTATGTGACTATAAGCCGAAGAGAAATAAACCGTTTATACAAATACGCTTCATTGATCTTTAATAAATACTATTAATGAAACTCGTATTCGATAAAAAATCAGTCAGCAATCACATTTTGGCTGTTTTTATAATCATTATAAGTAAATATTTTTGAACCGTAATTTCGAAAATTTTTATTTATATGTATGTAAAGTTTTCCTAATTAATCATCAATTTCACTTTCTTTATGTACGCATTATACCTCATATGCAGCAATTGCATCAATAATGATTTATACTGAAAAGTGCTTACAGTCCAACGTTATTCAACAATAAAATGGATGTCTAGATAAGAATAAAAATGTTCTAAATGCCAAAGTAAATTTCCCAATTAAAATGCGATTAGTAGCGACATTAAATTAAGCCTTAATTTATAGAGAAATTCATGAATACGTAAATAACGTTCCATAACGAAGCTCCGATCCGCATACGCCGATAAATTTGAATGCATAATGCGAAAAAGCTCGACGAAATAATTGCTCCAAATAAAGCTGTGCTCGTGAAAGTATAACCGTCGATATTCTCGAAAAAAGAAATCCATTCCGGTCCGGGCAATATATCTTCGCGGAACCGCAACAGCAAACTGATATTTATTTTCGGCTAATTTATAGTTTCAATTTCTGCGATTCATAACAACCCATTTCAGATTACCTTTGAGATTACTTTACGATAAAAATACAAATAAGAATTGGGGTGGTCCTTGTACGAGATGACTTATTTTAGACACGTTTTAGCCTCGAGCGCATGCATCACTCATTTTATATCTCTTTTTCATTTCGAAATTTTGTACGCGCGGCAATGTTTTGAATTATTAAATATTTTCATTAAATGTTGAAATATGTTTGAGCCAAGTTGTGTACATTTTAAAAATAACAAACGATTTTAATCGTATATAGTGGGTTAACGTATAAAACGCTGGTTAATGTCTATTTTATATTTCAAAAACATGTAAAATACTTTACAACCTACTTGTAAAACATGACTCGTTGTACGGAAGCACTTCCTCTTTGAGAAACTCACCTAATACTTTGAAAATTCTTTGTCCAATTCCCAAACGTATTTCTTACGTTTCAAAACGTTTTAAAAACCCCAAACGAAACATCGATTTACTCGATCGATTACATCAAAGGATTCGCCCGTAAGAATCCAAGCGGCAGAAAGCAAGAAAAGAAAGCGTCGACGCGTCGGCGGTCGTTATCTCAGGGCTTTCCGGTTAATTGAATTTGCATTTTGCGCGCTGGACGCAGGCCAGCAGCTTTCGTGCGCTGATGCATATCTCCCGCTGCTAATTCGTCATCGCGCGGCGGCGGCAGCGGCAGCGGCAGCGTCGGCGGCGGCTGCGCGTCCCCTGCTCCGCTCGGCGTCAAATGCGACTCGACAGCGACGCCCGAATTATTTGCATGGAGCGCGCGGGCTTTTCTTTCTTTGCACTTGTTGCCCGGGCGCACTTTCGTCCGAGTTTTGCGCGGAGCTTTTATGAGAGGTGGAATATCGCGTACCATGGCTACTGCAGATCGGAAAACTGATGTAAAACTTTTATGCATATTGGTTCAAAGGTATATACGTAAATTAATTTTTAACTTTTCTATACTATCGTGGAATATATTTTGAAGATTAAAGTTTTCAATAATAAAATTTCGGCGCTATGTAACTACAAAAGAAACGATCTATAAATATTAATGCCAGCAACCCAAGTCTCAGAAAGCTCACCTCTATCAGCAAAACCTCGAATTATTCAGCGCAGAAGCTTCCAATTCCAGCTATCATTGAACAATCGAGTCCGGAACCCCAATTCATACATCATCCCGGTAAAGACAAAGGCGCCGATTAGAGATTTCTATAACGAAAAAGTCTCCGGGGACCCGATCCGCACCGAGCGAGAGAGGATCAAGGAAGAAAAAGAGAAGAGCAGCTTTAACGCGAAACTAAAGCTAGCGTCAATTTGGAGTCGAGCGCGAATTTTCTCTGTGTATCTGCGAGGAGAGAGCTTTTTTGAGGGGCACGAACTCTCTCGAATGGAACTTCTCTATCGAGTCTCGCGGTTCGTATTGTCGAAATAAAAAAAAAATAAAAAAAAATGAGAGCGAATCGTATTTGTTCTAACTCTTGAAAAACGTTCGCGCAAAAAAAGGATTTCCCTCCTTTCTTTTGCCAGATAATAGCCGTTTGTATTTACACAGTTGGTTCCCGAATTAAAGCCGGGAAATGCTTTTGTTTTCCCTTAGCTTTGACTGCTAAACTACTCGCTAATTAAAATCCCTTTGCCGCGCGCAAAATCGAGCGCTCAATTTGCGTATCCATATTTTAATAAAGGGAGGGAAAAATCGGACCAACGGGAAATTCAGGCTTTGGCCGGGGGCCAGAGTTAATTCGTGATTATACTGCCTTAATTGGATTCGGGATATTTGCAAGATGTGGGGCTTAAATTTATTAGGCAAATTCGAGGGAGAGTTTGACTTTTAAAGTTACGGGCGAGCGATCGCGCGACTGGGATGCAAAAGGCGCGATGTGCGCGGGGTAATGCGATACCCTATTATATTGCGAGTGTATTAAAACTATTAGACAAGTAAGTTTACATGCAGGAACGAGTAACTTCTCCAATTATTAAGAGAAATTTTCAAGTTAAATTACGGCAAACGCGCCGGGCTGAGTTGGACAAGATGGAGATGGAGGAGTGAAATGTTTTTTGTTTCTGGGTATAAAGGCTGCATATTCTCAAGTCTTGTGTAACCTATGAAGAATTTGGGAGTAAACTATTTTTAATATACCGATGATTCACGGTGTATTTTTAATGTCAATATCGTTGATTGAATGTTTCACTGAATTTCTATTTGCAATTCAATATTTTGTCATTTTTGTAAATTTCAAATTATGAGTTTGTCCATAATTTATTTCATATTTTATCCCAAGAAATAATTCTGAAATGCTTCATAAGAAATGTTCCGAAACAATGCTTCATAAATCGGGGAAAACTATTTCTATTTTTTACCCATCTCTAATCAGAATAATAAAAAGCCCGGATCTATTTCCACGAGCGATCATCTTTTATGGAAGTGAAAATTAATTTTTTAGAAGAAAATTTAGCGCAGGCACTTACAAGTTTTTTACGAGAGACCGCTATACTGCAAACGTTAGTTCAGCACATTCTGTGCGTGAACTCCGTGCACCGCAACTTTCTCTGCTAAAGCTGTAAGTTCTACAAGATGGGTCTTGCCTAAACTAATACGTCTTGTATCTTATATAACCTCGCACTTCGAAGAGAATATCCAGTATTGCATATCGAATCGCGTCTCTGTCGATGGGCTGAATAAAGATGCTTTTGCAGACATTAATATGCGCGGGAATTGATGGCACCGTAATTGTAACCGATAACTTGTTCGCTCGAGTTCTGCGATGAAACTCACTTGTAACGACGTGACAAAGCGGTAATTCGATGAATCCCGCTTATTTCGGGTGGTTTTTATTGGACACGATCAATCATGCTGATTTATTTAGCGAAATTTATTTGCTTTTGTTATCTGGGGTTGAAAAATTCCCTCTAAAATATGCCAATTTTCTAATTCATTTAGATTATGTCGAGTAGATATTTTATCTTACATAGAGACCACCTCTAACTACACTATCTACCTAACAATAACGCGGAAACAGTCATCCCACCAATACTACGCCAAATCTTCAGTTCCACCATAAAAAAGTAACCAAACAACGGTCCATTAAAACCACCAAAAACTAGCATTCACAATCGAACAAACTGTCCATCACCAATTCAAAAAATCCCAAACTCCATCAGTCTCTGCACAAACAGTCCTAATTATTCAAAATTCAGCGAGCCCCTCGTTATTCAAATGAGCGGCACCGTTGAAAAAGCCCGTTCAAAAAACACACCTCAGAAACTCTTCTCGGCGCTCGAAATCCTTCCGTCCGCTATCTGCAGCCACAGCCTCTCGCATTAATGGTCGGCTTTATTATTAAAGCGAACGATCGGCCGAGGAAGTTGGGAGCCTCCGTAGCAACTTGCCAGATTAAGGCCGCAGAGGAGGAGGGGAGGGGGATTATCGAGTGATAATGCCAAGGCTAGTCCTTCGGATGTATGCGGCGGGGCGAGCTCAGGCTCGTTTCGGGCATTATCTCGGGGTTGGTAACTCGCGTTTGTACTTGTTACGTTTCTCGGGGAGGATAAAATTTGCTTACGAGGTCGTTGACTTATTGATGGCTTGTTTACGGAGGGACGCTGCTGATTTGTTGCCAGGGAGGTGAGTTAGAAATTGAGTAGATGTATCTCAAAAATGGAACATATTTTGAAGTTTGGTCTATGTAAGATATACTTAGTTGTAATAAAGTTTTAAAAATCGAATTGCCAGGCTTAAAAGTCAATGTTATCCTTGAAATTAAAATAATTTCCGACGATTTTAGAATTTATCTAGTTTTAGAGTGGAGAAGTTGTAATATCTGCATGAATGCTAATTTACTAGTTACAGTTTAATTCCCCGCAACTTGGAATTTTCTTTCAAATTACGCTCTCCTCCTCCAGCAAGCTATAAAGCAACTACATCCGATAGGGAAGATTTATGGAAAGCAGTCCCAACGAAGCAAACTTCAATCGGCATCTCAAGAACCTGGCAAACGTAAAAAGCCCTTCCTTTAAAAACCAATCCAGCTTGCACGCGAGCAAATTTCCAATAAAGCATAAATTAACTTCTCCTGAGGCTTCGCCGATTTACGAGCTCCCCATTGAAATACGACTCTTCCTACTTGTAGCCAATCAGAGCCAGAGAGCCCATAAAACTAAAAACACTTTATAAATCAAAGCGGCATCCAATCGTTCTCGTACAATAGGCGAGACAAAAAGGCGCGCAACAATTCAGGCCCGTTAATGACAAAAAGGGGCAGATGCGCACAAAGGACAAAGCGTCGGTTCATCGTCGCTTGCGCGTGTACATATGTCTTTGCGGGGGAGGAGAGGGGAACGGGGGTTGGGTGGGGATGGGGGA
>UCOM01004299.1:0-13047 GCA_900474385.1 Ormyrus pomaceus
TCGTCAAAGTGCATCGGCGGGCGGCGGCTCTATATTGGATCGAGTCGCGCGCGACTAAAAGGGAGAGAGAGGGACTCTCTCGTAATTAATTGCGACTCACTCTTTCCTGCGCTTTGTGTCTCCGCGCGCGTTTTGAGGCGCAATTACGATATGAAGCCGGCCGCGGGCAGGGCTTGGCGACCGGACGCTGTTTAGTCGCTTGTGTTTCTCGGGCGGCGATCGTGAGGCCGAGCGGTGGCGATCATTGGTTTAGTCTGATTGCTTTGGGAGAGGAGAGAGAGAGAGAGGGAGGGAGGATGGGGACTCATTATTTGACGCTTTGTACTTTGCTTTAAGCGGAAAATCTGCTCAATTAAAGAGGCAAATTTAATCAGTGTGTTTTTTCTATTAGGAAATGAATTGTTGCTTTTATAATTTACAGATTCACTGACATATTTATGATTTTTTCGGAAGTTTAAGAGAATGAAATTTTATTTGACCCTTCACCCATGTAAAAAAAAAATTGTATAGAATATACATAATTATTGCATATATGTTTCCCCAGGAATGACATTCATAGAGTACACATAGTATATATGCATAATTAACCTATAAACGACGCATAATTTTTGTTCACACGCAAAATGTGAAAAAAACAAAAAATAAAAACAGAAAATTTTTCGCTAAGCTTCTGCTTTTGTGTTTTGTTTTTTTCAGATTTTGTAGTTTATAGGTTAATTATGCATATACTATGTATACTTTATGAATGTTCATTTTTGTCCATTCCTCGAGAAACGTATATGCAATAATTATCATATTCTATGCAATTTTTTTTTACATGAGCATTGCTTACATTATTAACAAACTTTTTTAATAATGTGATGTTGATCCTACCGACAGCTAATTGGAAGTTTTAATCTTAACTTTGGTCAACGAGGGAAAATATTTTAGTAAACTTTACAGAAATTTCCGCAAAAATATCTTTCCTTTGAATTAAACGCAGACTATCAAAGTCAAAATAGTAATTTCACTTTACTTTTGGTAAAATTGAATCAAATTTTGATCTGCTTTTTTTTTATTTTGTCCGTCTTTGATTGCTTTACCTGACGTATAATCATTTTTACGACAAACGTGATTACGTAAGTAGGATCAGTAGAAATATCACTGTTGGGTCAGACATATCTTATAGTTTCAAGAAATTGCAAGTTATTCGTGAACTAAATAATTATTTATTGTAAACCGAGGATATTATTTAGATAATTATTACTACTCTGTCACCGTACTGTTTATTATTACGTAACGAATTCAGCATATTTAAAAGCTTGCATAAGCGAACTTCCACTTTTCTACGAAACGTAAAAGCCTTCTTGCCACACTCTTGCATTAAAATGTGATATTTACGCAACGTCTACTCTGAGGCAGCATTGATATATGTGACTTCATAAAACAGACAGTAATTCATTTCCTCGTATTTTTCCGCATTTACATAGAGCGAAACAGGTAATAAAAGCAAATACATCACTTCATAATATAATGCGGCCTTCCCTTTTTACAGTCAATGGGCTTTTATTTATTTTCTCTATAAATAAAAATAATCTGTCATGATAAAACTTAAAATCGACTGATCCAAGTTCGAATTGAATACTACGAGGAAGAATGTGATGCAAACAGCGCATTTCATTGCTTTATCAAAGATTGTAATCGTGACTAATTTTTTAGTTTTTGCAATCACAACTGACGAATTTTGAGAAGGCTTGCAATATTTATCTACAGATCTTGTTCGACAATCCCAAAATACATTGTTTAACAATCCTATTGCCAATAAAAAAGTAAATCCCTTTTAAAAAATCTGTTACCGTATATCGCAAATTTTTCACAGTCCGTATGATACCACCTAAAACACCTACAGCTCTGTTATCGACTCGAACAAAAACTTCCGTCAACAAACGCGCATCTCCATAAAATTTCGCCGACTCCTCCCCTCCCGGCCCCAACAACAAAATCTCCGCATCCACCCCCAACGATCGATCGGCCGCTCCGACGGCAGGTAAAACACACACCGTCCGCTCGCTCGCCGACGACGGCCGAGCGGAGAGCGATCTTCCTTTCGGGGTGGCGGCAGCATCACCTGGACCAGCCGCCGCGCGTCGTCGCGCCACCGCGCAGTCGGTCAGGGAAGCTCCGAGGATAACGGAGCGCCCGATGATAAGAGCAGCCGGAGAGCGGATAAGGACGGGTCCAGCGATGCGACTTTACCCGCCAAGCGCGGAGGGAGGTTCGCGAGAGGGGGCGGCTCGAGCGAGGGGCTAGATTTGAATTGGCCACGTGCTCGGTGGCGTGGGTTTTGAGGGGTGGCGGCTGAGGTCGCGAGCATTGGTATTGGAAAAGTGCTTGTCGATTGTACTGAAAATTTGGAGACGTATTTTTTGTGAAATTTAACATTTATTCGATTTCAGAAGCTTGACATAACATTGCATGCAAGTTTGATCAAATTTCGAAATTGTAAGTTATCAAAACTATATACGGTAATACAGTAATATTAATTGAATTTATGTATTAATCTTTAGGCTGCCGCAAGACCACTATAGCTCAGATAAAGAATGATCTTTGTCCTAGTAATTTATGTAACTTATACATGAATATGTACGCCAAAACTTGAGACTTTTCGACCTCAAAAATGTCGGCAGTCTAAAGATTAATATAAAATGAAATAATTCTTCTCTACGAGTTTGTTAATTCTTGACAAAATTATATTCTATAATTCTTTAATAAATATGTTGATAACAGTGATGAGTTATTTTAATTTATTTAGCTAATTCGGCTAATTTATTAGATTTATCAAATTACCAAAGTTTTTAAAAATTATTATAAACATAATTAATGAAAAATCAACGCTTTTTAAAGAAAAAAATCAAATTGTAGAATACTCTATTTTTAGCAGATAATTCAATTCAGTTTTTAGTTAAATACAAAGATTAACTGTAATTTTCTCTGGAATAATAAATGTTGCTATATATGCATCTCTAATGCTTATTTAAAACCCAGGATTTAATTTACGCCACTCTACATATAAAGCTGCGATAAAAACAGCCACCACTTATTTGCTCTAAAAATCAATGCAAATAACAGTTCCACTACGCCGACAAATTACTAGAATACAAAAACCGGTCCTTCCCAACGAAAAGCGCGCGAAGCTCGCCAAGTTTGAACTCGACGCTTCGGTAGTTTAACGCTAGGTGGCGGCAGCCGCCTCGAACTGGCTTGGCTGCAAATCGATCGGACGACGCGGCCGCGATGCTGAACGGTGCTTCATCGAGAGCTTCCACGCGCTTTCAGACGTTCATTGTTCCGAGCGGCATCTTGCGCGACTTGACGGAGCGGCAAAGAATCGCTTCCGTTTGAAATTCGCAGACTGAATTAAGCGGCCTGCACGAGTACTAAATTGAATGTGACGAGTATTTTAAAAAATAAGAGATGAAACGCGTTTTGACGAATTTTTGTTTTTTTAGCGGTACGTACTGAAGTTATTCTTTGAAGTCTTAAGTTTATAGATATACGTGCAAAAATCTTTAAATTGCTTTAGTAACTTTATCAAGTACATAAGACTTTATTCAAAAGCCATCCCTCAAAATCCTCGAAGCGCGAACCCAATACCAGAGAAGCCAGAAGGGCCTTCCATTTCCGTCAAAGTCAAAATCCCTCCCGCCCAAGTACCCTCGTCCATTTGCCCGGTAAACAATAGCCGCGCGCGCGGTCTTTTTGGGTCGCTGGCTCCGCAATTCGAAACCGGCCCGGTCAATATAGCGCAACTATCGAGTGCTTTCGAATTTTCGGACGTAGCGGCGGCGGCGGCGAGTTTATTCGGCCGGCGTAAATTTTCGGTCTCAAAATCCAGCCGACCAAAAAACCGATATTTACGGATCTTGCCGCGGCGCTGCACACTCTGGGGAGCCTCTTCACCCCTCCCTCCCCCCCTTGCAAAGAGTGAATATCGCGCTCTTTAATAAATCATTGGCCCGCGGGCGGGTTATTTACCGCTTCGGGGCCCGGGCTAATTCCGAATCGTTTACTGGCTCTTTATGAGCGTAATTCAAATTTTCGAAACCCGATTGAACATTAACTAACGCGCGGCCGCGAGATGAATCGGCGCGAAAGTACGCGGCGCCGGCAATTATCGGGGAGATTTATTCGATAATTTATACTATTTTATTGCCGACGCCTCTCGGCCGCTTTAACTACCGGAACTGAAACGCTTTCCTTTTTTTCTTCGAAAACAGCCGCAAATAAGGCAATAGCGGGCGAAAAGGCGATTCCGCGTTCCCGAAAACGGGGCGTAAAAGCGAGAGTCGAATAAGCGTAAATTGAAAAATAAGGTCCAAGCCCGCGACGCGCGGCGACCCTAAAAAGCCGGTCGTATTCGCGTCGGCGGCGGCGGCGGCCGATACATTGATAACCGAGGGGAGAGAGAGAGAGAGAGAGTCGGCTTTATCTTTACGACTCGAGCTCGTAAAATATTTACATTTCGGCCGGCTGCATTTGCCGGATGGATTTGCTTCCCGCGCCTTTTCCCTCTCGGCCTCTCTTGCACGTGCGACTTGCCTCCTGCACGTATACGTATATACATATATATACAACAGGTCTCCTCCCTCGGCGGATCGTCTTTACGCTCTCGTCCGTAATAACTCGCTCCCGCTAAGCCGACACTCGTCGCTCGTTCCGCCTTCGGCTCTCTCTCTCTCGCTTTTCCTACCGAATTTTCGCGGAGGGTAAGGGAGCAGCACGCGGCGCGTTTGGTATACCGGTTTTTAAAAAGGTTCTTGTTCCAGCTGCAAATGCTGGCTTGTTTATCGCGTGAAATAAGGGTGGGATTTTGTCAAACGGTTCGATGAGTTCCTTTCGCGTGAATAGGTCGAATTCGCTTGAATTAGTGAAACTAATGGTCACACTGTTGGTTATTTATTTGAATATTCCTTTTGATCAAACAGGAATGCAGCTGCTCTTGTTATAATCAGCTTCTACAGTTAAGTCGACTGAATTACATTGATTATCGGTTATAATCAATAAAATTATAGTAACCTTTAAACAAAAGTTTTTCTGATACTTTTTTTCACATCAATAGATTTTATGCTCTATATCGCGTGTTCACGTAATTGTTTCTAATTTGATAAAGCAATAAAAGTGTCTAATACAGCGAGGCTACACTTGCATTCTGCAGTATTGCATATTAGTATAATACACATTAAAATTTCTTAAACTTTGCAAGTATATACATTCAAGCTCTTTCCTACGTAAATCGAAGGTGAAAAGTTTTAATAATATCGACCATTAAACTTTCAAAAGTCGTAAACCTAAAAATCCGAGAACGCAAAAAGAAAGTCGAGCGCGGAAACTTCTAAAATTCTCCCCGTAGAACCAAAGCACCCCGATAATCCCCTTACTCTCATCCGGCCCCTGGTTACGCGATTCCCCCCCAAGTTTAGTCAACAATAAACAGCGACCAACGACACCGGGTCAAAGCCGAAGCAAAAAGAGGCGACCCGATACCGGCGCGTCCGAAAGAAGCGCTCTCCCAAGAAGAAGCAATTTAATTGACCCAGTTGTACGCAGCCGGCACACACACACACACACACGCGCGCGCGCCGGAGCATATTAAAAATTCCGGGGCGCGGGGCCACCTTCGCGCTCGCGCCAGCTGGCCAAAACTCGCGCGGCACAAAAGCCCCCGGCCGAAAAAGCGCGACCCCGTTTTTCCCCCGCTGCCCGAACGATATGCAGGCGAGAATTATACTTTCCGTGCAGTCGTCATTTCTGGCGAGAGCGGCGGCGGGGGGAGCGGCTTTTTAATTAATGACCGGCGCCCCCCCGGAGTTGTTTCTTAATTTTTTCTTTTTTCTTTTTTTTCCAGGAGGGAGGAAGTGCTTCCTTGATAGCGATTGCGCACTTTGGTTATACGCGCGCATAAGAACAATGAGGGCCCGGGGAGTAATAAAGGTAAAAGCTGCCTGTCGCGTGCGTTTTATGGGTAAGATACGAGGAGAGGATGCGTATATATGAAAATGCGCCTCGGCGTTTTTCGCGCGGCGCTTCGGCCGCCGCTTCCTTTTTCTGCATTTTGCGCTGATCGTTGATTTAGTCGCTTTTTTCCTCTTTGTCGTTTAAACTTTTCTGGACCTTTTTTTTTTCAACGGCCGAAGTTTCTGGGAGCGGTGTACATTCGTTTTTTGTTACTTTTCTTTTGGGCAAACGCGTATATGTAGAATATTTTAGGCAGTATATTTCACTCATTTCAGAGGCGGCGATAAATAAAAATTATCTTTGAAAGGCAGCTTTTCCACCGGGATATCCGAAAACGAAAAGGCTTCGGAAAATTTCTCCAGCCCCCCCGCGGAAAATGAATTTCCCAGTGAAACAGAGAACGCTTCACTCGTAAAGCAAAAGGCAGTAACCATCGCTCAAAGTCCACAACAATGCCTTCGCCATCGTTCAGGCTCTCTCTCTCTCTCTCTCTGGCTTCATAAAAGATAAACGCGCGAATTCGCGACATCTTCATAACGGGGGCGCGCGCGAGCGGTGCTGCGAGGAGCCTATATTTCACGGGGCATTCATTTTTTAATACCCCCCGACACGTCTTCGGCGGCGGCGGCAGCAGCTGCGCCGGCACTCCCGGGAAAAGAACAATTTCTGCATATTTGAAATCCATTCACCCGGCCGAGAGAGACAGAGAGAGGAAGAGAGAGAGAGAGAGAGAGAGAGGGCGTATCGGCTCTTCCTCCGCGCGGCGCGCGCTGTACTTTTTTTTTTCCGGCCGCCGTTTCCGAGAGCCCTCTGCCGCTCCTTCGCCCGAAGTATAATGCCGGAGAGAGTCGTAATGGATTTCGATTTGTCGCCTCGCTCTAAAATAGGGAGCTGTACTTCTCAATTACATCGTTTTTTCGTGGCCTGTACTCGGGGGCTGCGAAGAACTGGTATTTCGATTGCCCGCTTTTTTGTTTTTAATGCGCGAACGCGCAGTTTTTAAAAGTGAAATTTAAACGGTGGAAAGGACGGAAAGTTTGTCGGAAAATGTCGACCAGAAAGATCAAGTGGTTAGTAACTCGCATAATCCGAGCGGTCCGCGAAATTCCCGTAATCCGAAAACTATCAACTTGCCACTCGGTCTTCCGGCTGGAGAAGCAAAAAATCAGTCCCCCGATAAAAGTTTTCGGGCATCTCTCTCTCTTTCTCTCTCTCGCGTCTTCATTGATTTCGCTTGGTTTCACCCTCCGCGCGCGACGGCACTCGCTCTCTCTCTCTCTCTCTCTCTTAGCCGCACACACGACAAACTTTCTCCCTCGCGCTCGAGTACTTCTTGGCGAACTTCCGTCTTGCCAGGTAAAGCAAATACGGGCCTTTTACGTATACGCGCTCTCTCGCGCGCGATAGCCAAGTTTTCGTCGTCGTCGCGAGTCTTAACGCCAAGCGGAGAGAGAGAGCCGGAGAGCAACTTGCTAATGCGAGAAGTGCATGTGGGCCGAGCGCGCCGCTCGAGTGCGTAGTCTTTTTTCTCCCTCTCTCTCTCTCTCTCCTCCCCTCGACGGAGGGAGCGAGAGCTCGTTCTTTACTTTCTTGGGTTAATCGCGCTGCGAGTAAAAGGCGAGAGGCAAGTTCGGGGATCGAGGTGCCGTTATGTTTTTGCGTATTATGCGCTGAATTCGTTAGGAGACGCGACTGCGTTGTGCTTTTGCTTTGGAAGCTGTTGCTGCTGTAGTTTATTTTGTAGATGGAAATGAAGCGAATTGACGGGGGAATGCTTTTAAATGTGTTTAGGCTGAATATCAATTTCTTCTTTCGACGTGAAATGTTTCTTGTGTTTTGTAACGTTCTTTTTGAATAATGTGAATTCTTGAACGTCAGCGTTTTGAAAATGTATTCTTTTGTACGCCTTCTATAATTTCTATTTAGATTCAATGTAGTATCGACGTCGTGGCCTTTTAAAAATTTAATAGAGTCTGTACAGAGAAGAACTGCGGTTACGCGATAACACAGATTTCAGAATAGAGTATCGAAAATCGATTTATATTGCACATAAACAGAGTTTCAAATACATTATAGACGAAATCTATTTCAATATTTGACGTTATCGCTATATATATAGGGTGGTTCCGCGAAACACTCCGCCGCTTATTAAATTAAAAACATATTTTAACGCAAATTCGAATATAACGCTTCCAATTGTTTTTTTATGACCCGGAATATTCATTGCTCGGTGCTGCTTTCGGAACTTAAACGGCAGGGCAAATGCATTTTTATCACCGAGGCAGACAAGTATTGTGTAGCGGTCGTTTAATGCAAAGCGTAATTGGTTCAAATTGCTCCAACTCTCAATAATGTGATTTATGTTACTAAAAAATAGTACCACTTTAACAGTGCAGTTTTTAAAAATCTAAATAAATCAATATTTTTATAATTTCCCAGTCTAACGCTGTACTACAATTTTATAATTTCCGTAAAAATCGATATTTTTTATTTAAATAAAAAAAAATATCATCGAACCTTTCTTCACCCTATCGTTACCCCGAAATTCCTCGGCTCTTTCGCGCAGTCGCATGCAAAACCGTAGCCTCTCCAAAAATTCTCTGCGAGGAGATCTTGGGCCTGCCCATTACCCCCAAATTTCTGAATCCAATTTGCCCCCTGCCTCCTTTCTAAAGTGTCAGGAGCAGCGCGGGAGAGGAAACTCCGAACGGGCGAACTCCCTATACGAGCGCCATGTATGTGTATGTGTGTGTGTAAAAAGCGAGAGGAGAGAGAGAGAACAGTAATCGAATCAGGTCTTCGTCGCTACGCGGCCTGCAGCCTCAATCGGAAAACTTTCCCGCCGAATTTCCGTAACCCAATTGGCCGTGGATAGAAAGGCCTAAGCCCCCCCCCCTCCCCTCCCCCCAACTCCTATCTTCTAATCGGGCAAAGGGTTCGTGATCGCGTTTCCGACGCGCCGAGCTGCGAGTCAATACAAAGCCGCGCTCGTCCTTTTTCTTTTTCGCCGAGTTCTTTAGCGGCGAACTTCTTGCAGCGCGCGGATTCCCCGCCCGGCGGCCCACCACTCCGTTCTCCAAAGTTGTAACGGAGAGAGAGAGAGAGCCGTAAAATAAGTGCCTTTTTCCCTTGTCTTCCGCGCGGAGATGAGCAAAGTTCGATGGGAATTTCGGGGGAAATCGAATCACGCGAATCGGTGACTAAGAGGACCGCGGCTGGATACGATAATGCCCTTCTAATTCAAAACGATGAGCAAAGTCCGCGACGACCGGGCTGAGAGAGAGAGACGGCAAAGTTCATCGGCTAAATTCGCACTGGAGGAACACGGCGAGCTTTGAGGGACCGCGCCTCGATAATGGAGGCCTGCATCGAATTAACGTCCGCTTCCCTTCGGCGGCTTCGAACTCTCCAAGACAGTCGGGTTCCATAGCAGTCCCGGATAAAGGGCTTATCACTCGACGGCTTCGGCTCGGATCCCAAAAACTTTGCTTCCCCCCGACACATTGCAGTTTTCGAGCACAAAAAACTGGGTTAAAGACGGCCCGAGCCCCCGAGTCTTTTTAACGAGCTCTCTCTCTCTCTCTCTCTCTCTCTCTCTCGGAGGCAGAGCGGCGAATTATTGCCGCCATTGTGCTCGGCCCGGAAGAAAGCTCGCGCGCGGCACCTGCGCTCGCGCGCCCAACTTCGGGCCGTTTCGCGCCTCCATAAACACGTACGATACACCTGGGCTTGGGAATATCTTTGCCGTTAATATCACCCGCCTGCCCGAGACGGATATGCGCCGCGCCGAGTTTCGCCGGCGAGTTCTCCGCGAGCGCGTGTACGTGCAAGGGCGCAGCCAACTTTGGTGCGTATACGCACCTACGTTATTTCGCTTCTTTTGCATTGCGTGAAACAGTCATGTTGATGTATGCTTACAAGACCAACTTTTGCCAGTTATCAGAAAAATTAAATGTTTTATTTTCTTTTATTATGCATCTTACGTGAAAATAGACATCATCCATTGAATTCATTGACCCGCAAAACCCTTAAAAATGAATCCTCGTAATGATATCTTTACTTACTAGTTTTATTCACTGTTTACGTTTAGTTTCATATTGCAAGCATTTACTCGAAACTGAGATAAAAAAATTGCGAAAATCATAAAATTAATAATCCTATCCAGACAATTTTTCCCGAAAATTCCCAAAACGCGTATTCCAGCTTCATATTCCCGATTAACATTCAGACTTTGACTGCCTGCAGCGCCGCAGTGCCGTGTGGCTTTGTCATTGCGCTCGGTCTTAATTAGAGGGAGAGACCCGGGAAGCTCGAGAGTCAAGCCTCCTTCCTTTCGATTCTGCGTGCGTCCGCACAAAGAGAGACGCGGTCACCTGCAATTATCCAATCGTCTCCCAAGAGAAACACCCAGTCGGATTACAGATCGCGCACGAAAAGGAGAATTGGAGAGGTCGAGCTTTCAAGATTAGGCTCGGGTTCTCTGTCCTTTTGGTATGCAGTGAACATTGATAGGATGGGATTGTTTCGCGTTAAACATTTTTTAATATTATTTACGTTTGTTAGCAGATTATAAATTGGAAATTCTTATGCGTTATTCTTTAAGATGTAACAATAAGGATTAATAATGATAAAAAACAAACTAAAAAATGTAATAAAACTTAGCATGAAATAAAACAATCATTCGTGACGTTATATTTTGTGCGAAATCCTAACTTATTAAAAGTAGAAGCAGTACGTTCATAATAGTCACAATTGTTTTTCAATTAGACTTCTACACATAATATTTCAAATGAAAACAAATAAGTAAGAGGTTATTCTATTCGTACTTTAAAATCTCATCAATACTGTACTTCTCATCCGCAGCTTCACCCCAAAACAAACAACGACCCCTCAATCTTTCCCGCGAAGACAGGCCGCGCAAAAAGCTTAACGAATCTCTCCGAAAGAGATGCAGCGGCACTTTTCGCGTCGAAATCAAAGACTATAAAAGCCGATCGCAGAGAGGCGCGCCGCCGCCGCGGGGGCGTCGAGGTATCAAAGCGGAGAGCGGCGGCCCGAAATAAAAGCGACAGGGGTATATAGAGAAAGAAGCGCGGCGGCGGCGGCGGCCGGCGATATGCGCTAAACCAGAAAGCCGACGCAAAAAGAGAGAGCGCGCGCGCCAAGCGCGAGAGACCAAAGCAATCGCCCCGGCAGAGAGAGAGAGGCAATTTACCCCGGGACCGATCCATGGCCTCCTGGTAATTGGGAATTTTATAATATGTTTGGAAGCGAGCCAGTCGCCGCGCCGGAGCGCGTCCGGCTCTAACCCCTGACTCTCTCTCTCCCTCTCTGGGGAAGATGGATATTCTCTCTTCCGAGGCAGGTCTCGCCGACTTTTTTCGAAAACGTCCGCTCTCCCGGCTGAAAATTGTGATCGGGCTGCCTGGGCTGCCGGAAGATTTGCAAGTACCGATATTCGACGGGCTTTTATTGATTCCAGCCTCTCTGCGCGATATAGGGCTTTCTTCGAAAAGTGTAAAACTCCGTTGAACGGCCGAATAATTGCGACGCTCGAAATTTTGATTAACGAAACGGGCAACGGAACGGAAAAGATATTTAAATAATTCGAGTAAATTTTCCTCAAGTTTACCTCGAAACAGTGCAATTCAAAGGAGAAAAAGCGATTCCATACCGGTCTAAAAAAAAGAGAAAGAAAAAAAAAATGAAACAGAGACAGACAGACAGGGCTCCTCTCTCTGAACAAACTTTCCGCAGTATCGAAGCCCCGGGCATAAGTAGAGAGAAGCACAGACGCGGAGAGAGCGGCGAGCTCGTCGATTTTTCGCCGAGGATTTCAGCAAAAATCAAAGACGCATCAGGAGCCCTTTAAAGTTGCACGACGCGCGCGGAATATTCCGCAGCCGTCCTCTTCCATATTCCACGTCGTTTTTCCAAGTGACCGTTCGCTCGAGTCCCTCTTGGGCTACTTTTCCTCCCCCCCCACCCCCCCACCCCCTCCGGGAATTGGATTCCGACGCACTCATTGAAACAGGGGCGATTCGAGGCCTTGTTTTTTCTTTTATGAACTGGCCTCTTCTCCTTTTGTTCCTTTGTTTTTTCTCCCCGGCCCTCTCCGGCCCGGCGGATCCCGATAAATAATGGAAACGCGGACGACTTCGGCGGGGGGAGGCGAACGATTTTTCACGCATGGATGCCGGAAGGGAGCCGGCCGCCGCGCCGAAAGCTCGCGCAAGAGTTCTCTGTGTTTTCGCGGGCTGCGGGGAAAGGGGGGTCGGACGATTGCAAAGCGCCACTTCGATCAATTTTTCTATTTGAAGAATTTCGGGCGACTGAGAACGTTTTTGCGCGCGCGAGCAAGGGACGTGTAGTTTGGAACTAAATTTTAGCGTGAAGGAGCAACGATTTTGCACCGATGTTTGAGAAAAGTATTCTGTATAAAAATTATTTTTTAAAGAAACCGAAAATAATTATCTTTATTTACTGATTAAGGCTTCATTAAATTGATACTTTCACCTCCAATGAACATTTCAAATAGCTTCTGTTGAATTCAAGTGTTAATTTTAGCCAAAAACCAGTTTTTATCAGAGTAATAACGACAATTGAACCTTTCAAAGCTTTTTTTTTTTTAGTGTACTTTTGTGCTTTTCGTAAACCTAAAGTGTTTGATTTTACTTTTTATTTGTATTCCAAATGCAAACTTCAATTAGTCGCCGGAAAAAATTACCAATCTGTTTCCCTCGGCGGCTCTTTCAATTTCGAAAAGGCAAAATAAACATGTATATCCAAATTGAAATTGTTTACTATTTCCATTCAATTACAAAACAAACTGCTCGCTTACCATTTGCGTCCTTTGTGCGTCGGGCACTAAAAATCCGTTTTATCTTGTTTCGCGAATGATATCAGAGCCGAAGGTCCATATTGAGCGGGGCGGGCTTTTAAATTAAAACGCCATTATTCAGGTTTCCGGCGCGCATCGAATCGTTTTATTTATAAAACATGACTTGGCTGAACAAAAAAAAAGTGGAGGAGGCTGAGGGGGGGGGGCACAAT
>UCOM01004300.1:0-13049 GCA_900474385.1 Ormyrus pomaceus
CTTTGCATTTATATAAGCTATCCATAGCATTTAGATGTTTTTTACTACATTACTGAATAACTGAGAACGGAGACTGACGTGTAATAAAAATATGTGAGGTTATGTTCATACTTCAACATGGTCAATAACTACTTCAAAAAACGTTACATTTAGACCTGAAAACTGGCCATTTTTCATGGCCATTTTATAGATTGAAATCTCTACCAGGGGATGGAAGCATCGAAATTTCAGGATATGCAGAAAATGGTAACATTGAGTAGCGAATGATCCTCGTCGCGATTTTAAAAATATTCCCCAAAATCGAGCAGAGATCAATTCCCGCAAAGTCCATTGAGAATCCATCTAGCGTATAACGTTATTATTGAATGACCGATCACTTACATTAGCGATGCATAACGGCGGAGCTTTTAATTGCTTGCGCGCGGAAGTTTTTCTCTGCCCGCGATAGTTCAAAAGTTCCGCGCCGGAATCGCGGCGCTGCAGAGATACAGAGACGTCGGGAAAACTTTTATCGAGTTCGGGGGATACTCCATTCAGGGGTTTCTCTCCCGGTTACAATTATCTTACTCCGAGTGCATTGCGCGGCTTTTCCTTCCCCGAGTTCTTAATCCACCCGTGAAACTGCGCTGTTATAGAAATTAATGCGGGAAATGGAGCGAGGAACTCGTTTTTTTTTTCAATCTTACCTTGAGCGCAATGCGCCGTATGCCTTTTTTTTTTTTTACCATTTTAATGCAAATTTCTTGGTGTGGAATTTATTTCTAAATGAAAAAAAGTTACCGCTAAAATTACCGCCAATTGAAACTATTAGATAAAAATGTAATGCGCTAACCCTGGTAGAAATAAAAGTATTCAAACTGGCCAGGAAAGTATAAAATAGCTACAGCCAATAAGGTATAAAATGTCTAGCGATGAAAAATTTTTTCGGACCATTTTCCCATCATTTTACTAGATTGAACATAACCTAGAAATATTCGAATCAAGTTACATTTTCGTTTCAGTTATACAATGCAATATACAAAAGATTTTAAATGCTCTAGATAGCTTTTCGAAATACTAATAAGAAGCATAAACGAAATTATTTATATACTGCTTTGGTAAAATTTTAAAGAAAACGTAAATTTCTTTCCTCTTTTCTATCTCTATCGCTCACGACCAGAATACCGAGCAAGTTTCTGGGCATTTCTAGAAGAAAAATACCTGAAAATACCTATCGTAACAGCCGTGTAAATACCGACAAATAAGTTTAAATTTAGTCAAACAAGTTCAAAAGTTCCGCGACCATGAAAAAAAAAAACGTTTCAAATAGATATTTTCTCGGTATGTTTTTTGAAAATACCTTATAAATAGGTATTAAATTTTGTTCATTTCTACCCGGGAATTAACCCACGTTTTAAATCGAATCACATTGTAAATACGTTCGTCAACATTAACAAATCAAAGCGACCGCGAGCGAAGAGTTTTAAAAAAACGAGAAAAAACAGCTCCGCCGTTACCCAACGCGCTCGCGAGCCTCGCGAATCGAGTAATAACGCTTTACGACGGCCGTTGATACTAAACAGCGGTAATGCGCGCCGCAATTTTCCACGAGGAACAAGTGGATTACGAGGTCGATCCTGGCGCGCGGCGCGCGGTATCAGTAATTCACGACTTACGCTTCTTGTCGAAACTGGTAGCGAAGCGCGGTGGATTATGCAATATGCCGCCCGCGCGGATCCTCATTAAATTTAATAAGACGCCCCCGTTTATGTCTGGCGCGGGGGGGAAAAAAAAGATAATTTCAGCGCGGCGAAGTCGTCGAAAGTGTACGAATTGGCCGCGGTTCTCTAGAACTGTTCGAGGAGACTATCGTTTAAATGCATTTGTTGCGTTAACTATTTAATGCGCTAATTTGTTAATCGCGAGAAGAAGACCGGGATGCCGGGATAGTTTCTGCTCTAGTAGAATGTTTTGCAAGCTAATCACTGATTTATTGAAAATTTGACGCGAGAGAGTTTTATTTTAAAATTCTTTTAACAAAACTAGATGAAATTTCGGAGAGAGAGAGAGAGAGAGACGAAAAGGCTATGCGTAACAAACTAATAACTATCGAGTGTGGTCAACGAATGGGGTTCCTGTTAGCTTCGATATAATTGATCGTTAAAACCTAAAAATTTTTAAGGTTTCTGTCACACGCCAACAGTTTCCAATGCTACTTCAACGTCAATTGACAAGTGCAAATAACTAAATTCGTTTTAATACGAAACGAAACTTATTTTTACCTCGCCAAACAAATTCTTTTTTCACACTTTTAAAAGCCCGAGTAATTATACAGAAAAGGTGCTTAGACTCCATGTCCCGCTCCCGGAGCGCTCATTTTTTCCGCGTCGGCGCGAAGGATCTCGAGCTAAAAAATTGGATAAAGAAGCGTAAATTTTATTTAAAGAGGATAAGCCGATCGCGCCGATCGATTTTTCGAGCTTATCCCGTTATATACAGTTCCTCTCTCCATCTGACCCTGGCGGTGCTTCTGGAGCAGCGCCGCCAGACGTTACCGATAATTAGATGTGCTCGATGCTAGTTTCTGCCGCAGCATCGTCGTTTCAATGCGTGACTTACACACACACACACACAAAGGCCGTCGCGTTCGCTCGTTTCTGCTCCGTAATGAGGCCGCGGTCTGCCAGACTCGTACAAAAGTTGGAGCGCTCGAAACGCGCGCGCCGGTTTAATTATCATTTTCGGCCTGAAACCAGAGAAAATTAATCCCCCCCCCCCGTCAAAACGCGCGCCCAAAAGCCCGGGACCGCGGCTCGTTTAAGCGCTCGATTTCCCCGCGAAACACAATGTAACTGCAGAGATTTTAATTTATCGAAAAAACAGGGGTACCGCGAGAAACTGCGTCTCTCGGTGCAGTTGCAGCTTCGCTCGCTTTTCCATTTCTATTTTACGCGCGAAAAGCTGTAAAAAAGTTTGATATCTGCCGGTGGGGTAGGGGGAGGGGCGGGGGGGATCCGCAGTAAACTCTCGAACTTTTTTCGTATCTCGGAAAATGAAATTAAAATGCGTGCAGCCCTGCTCGCGAGGCGCATTTGCTTACATCATTCGGAGAGACCCGCTTTCGACCCACTTTCGACGACAAAAACTCGCGCGAATACTTAGAATTACGAGATATCTCATCTCTCGACTGGCAATTCCGCGCGGCTCTTGGCGCGGCGAGTTAGCGAATTTTCGAAATTAAACGTAGCAGCGTATATTACATAGTATTCGAAAACGCGGAGTCGAACGATATTGCGGACGATTATCCGTGAATATATTTAGTCCGCGATAAAGTCGACGATAAATCTGACGAACGGCACGAGCCGCGTTAGTCCAGTTTCCTGAATATGCGCTCTCGAGCTGGTATTACAAAGTCGTTGTACATATATAACCTCTTCCCCGGGCAACTTCGAGGCGACCTTGACTCAATCGTATAATTAATGCGGCACAAGTTCATCGGATGGTGATAATTGGCGCTCGAAGGAAAATGGTTGCGCATTCGATATCATATAATTATTAAGAAATTTAATTAAAATTGATTTATTATACGACTGACGTCGTATAACGTTGGCCAACGAGTTTTTTATCGGGATAATTTTAATTACCGCGTCTGCTTATTAATACCCGGTATAATTTATGCGAAGATCCAAAAAAGAGTTAGAAAATGAAACTCGCATCGACGCGCTCTCCGCGAGAACGGTAATTTAATTGAAGCAAATTTCTTACGCTCGTCGTAAAGGCGTTGACGAATAACCACTTTTTCAACGCCCAAGATTCTACGCACGATTATTAAGCAGCGGCCAATGATTGAACGAAAGTAAGGAAGTCTCATATTTTGCAGCTGGCCGTTACCGCTCGTTCCCGAGGCGCGTTGACGGCTTCAATAAGGCGTGAAATAAAAATAGACAAAAACGACGCTATACATTCGGCTTAATTAATCCTTGCGATCCGCCGGCGGCATCGAGCCACCAATTAATTCAATTATTTCGCGTATCCCAACGCGCGAGGATATGCCAAGTGCCATCGACGGAATTCGCTAATTATTAGACAAAAATTTCGATACCTCGGGCGGTGGGGACAAACGCGCCGCGCTCGTTTATTTATAAATGCGAATAAACGTTTCGAGCTTCGGACGCGGAGTTTCGCGCGAATAAATTGATCGGCGAACGGAACGAACGCTTTTGTGTAGCGTAAGAAGCCGGAATCCAGGTGTGTCAAAGTTTCGAGAGGAAGCTACATTTTGCTTTCGCATTACATTTGTATGTCGTGCGTAGTTGCTGTCGTGGTTTTTCCATCTAAATTTAGCCCGAGTGAATGCCTGGAAGCTCGAATTCCCAGATAGTATCAGATCGGAGCAATACAATATTTTTAACAATTCTAATCTGATAGTATTGTGGACAAAAATACAACGTCATCTTAGGTAAACACCGAGCACTGAAGTTTTTCCTTCACCCATTCTATTTATAGTCATGTAAATCCGCTATATTTCCAAGTCCCTCTGAAGCCTGCAAATAAATATATCCCACCTAAAAGCCCCGTTTGACAACCGAATTCGCTACAAAAATTTGTCTTACGCGTCCGTCGAATCAAATCCCGAAGAAGCTTTTCATTCTCGTTGCGCCTCCGGTCGCCCCTCCCCCGCAAACTGTCCCAATCCCGCGGGCCTGACCGCTGCGGGCGAGCGCGCGCGGCGTATCGGTGCAGCGTTCGATCAAGGAGCCATTGGCACCGATCCACGCACTGCGGCCGCGCGCGAGGAGAGAGAGAGAGAGAGGGAGACAGAGGACAAAGGATATAAATAAAATGCGGTTTTCTCCCCCCCCCCCCTCCGGCCGCGGCGGCGGCGGCTGCGAAGGTGTGCAAAATCATGCGCCGCCAGAGAGAGAGAGAGAGGAGTGGGAGGGGTTTCACAAATAGTATCATGTGCAAAAAGATTCATTCCGCGAGCGCGCGAGCAGATTGTCCCAAGGAAATCGACCGTTATAGACGCGCAGCCGGGGAGCTTTCCTCTCCCTCTCTCTCACTCTCTTTCGCAGAGAGCCCCGGACGATTGAATGCCGGCGCCAGAGGGACGTTGCGGGATTGAATCTTTTTTTTTTTTTTACTTTTGCTCTACGCAAAGCACTTTCTCGGGTTATTTTTTTTTTTTTTTGTCGAGCGACGACGACGACGACGACGACTGCTTTCTGCACCGTCTGGCGGATCAATGCGCCGGGAGATTTTCTGTAATTATTACGGAGCTGCCGGTTGATTGACGGGTAATTCGATAAGGAGGGGTTATTAGAGATATTGCTTTCTAGGCGCAAATTATATTGCCCCTCCTGTTTAAGCATATTGGCAGGCGTTTTTCAATTCAATGCCGCGACGATCGTCGTTGCGTAATTGGGCCGATAAACGATTAATTGTGCAGGTGACAAATGTTTTCGTGGTTTACGTAAAGGCGATTGTACGTTTCGTACCCGCCAAGCTTTTGGAATTACGTAATCTGTTACAATTAAATATGGAGGCGGGGGATAATAAGAATGACCATATTTTACATTGAATGCCGCATCAATGGAAATGAATTCCACTTCAGAAGTATTCAGCGGCTATTTTCATTCGAAATCCTCGCTTTCTCGAATAATTTTGAAACGTTTAATGGGTTGAAAAATAGAGTGAATTTCGTACGAGCTTGTTTTTCGATATTTACAAGATCGTTGCGTTACTTAGCCAGTTTCGTTATAGAAATGCTTTAAAGTCTTGCGGAAGCAGTATTATTACAAATGAACTATTTGTTCATGTTGCTTATTTCCACTTCGGTAAGCTATCTAGAGTGCTTCTTTTATACGTTGAAAATTTATAAATATTTATATTTTCGAAAGCAAGTTTTTTTTTGTAATTTTCAAGCAACAGGCTCTTCTTGACAGTAACAATCAGTAGAAGCAGTTGGCAATTTCGTTGGCGTTAACACGCAAGTTCATTCACTTTATTTATATAGTAATTTATTTATACAGCAAAGTTAATGATGAAATGTAAAAATTATTTTAGATATAAAGAACCCGAACATTCGCTATTTATCTCCGATATTCAATTACTGATAAACCGAATATTAAATAAATCGATCGAAGAATATTCCTTTATCCAGAAGCGCCTTTATACGTTTCTTTTATTACGTGCTTCATAAATTTCCCTAAACATTTACGACCGCGCTAAAACTTTTATTTTTATAACTCCATCAACGAAAAGGCGGTATAAAAATTCATTATCCGTCGCAACTATTATACCGAAGATCTAAAACGATCTAATACGTCCCCTTAAAAAAAAGAAACGATCGCCGAAGCCTCCTTAACCAAACTCCGCGGCGCGCCGTTATCTCCGTCGAGCTCGATGGAAGGAAACGCAATCGACTTCCAGCTGCGCGCCAACGCCAAGCCAAAGAGAACGCTGCTCTCGGCCTTTTTACCGCCCCGGGAATATATATCGCCTCGAAGCCGCCTCGCGAAAACGAGCGAAGCGACAAAACAACGGACGCCGTTCGTCTTGTAATAAACGGCGCAATTAATCCGAGCGGCGGGCGCGCGAAAAAAGGGGGCCGCCGCCCCGCACAAAGTTGGAAGTGCCTCAAACTTGCCGCGAATCGATCCCTGCCAAGAGATTTGATTTGAACACAATTTATTTGCTAAGGTTAATATTAACCGTATAGCATTGGAAAATATTACATGATAAAATAATTGGTACAAAGTAATAATATACAATTTCACTTACAATAGGTAAAATAATAATAAAAGTTAGATACAGATAAAAACGAAATTCATCTTAATAATAATAGTTGAGCGTGAGACTTAAAATGAATATAAAATGTAACATATAACTGTGAGGTAGTCGCATAATAAACAAATTAACAAAACTACGCAAATTAATGTTGATATACACTAGTTCAACGCATTCAAAGTAACAAAGAAATCTAATATAACCAAGATACAGAAATTGAACAAACTTATAGCATAATATCGCATTAATAAAATTTATATTCGTAAGGTGGTGAGCATTTAGCACAAGCGCCGGTACTTACGAGTAATGCCGAATAAGAGCAACAGTGAGTGCGAGCCGCGCGAAACGAATTCGAAGGGCGGTAGCGGGAAGTTATTAGACGCGCAGCGCCTAGTACGACTTCCATTATCTACTATCAACGTTCGGCTCAAAGTATTTATCCGCTAAATACTTCTAGAGAGCAGCTTTGAACCTGATGAAAGTAGGCACGAGTTGTAGATTCGTTGGCAGGGAATCCCAGAACTTCATTGCTTGAATTGCAAATGACCTCTCATAGGTCACGGTTCTGGCTATCGGAATGGCGAATGAGGTGGAGCTAGCAGCGGTCCTTGCCGATCGACGTATCTCAGGGTTGAGCTGGGGGAAAAATGGCACCAGATAACTAGGCTGCTTATCTTTGATGATTTTATAGACAGTAACTGCCATAAAATATTTGCGACGAGTTTCTATCGTGTGCCACTGCAAACTCCAGTAATATTCCCTTAGTGAAACGTCCTTTTTGAGCTCAAAGATGAAGCGTACCAGGTGATTTTGAAGCCGCTGTAGTTTAATATCTAAATACCCAGAGCTGTGGCAGTAAACGAGGGATGCGCAGTCGAAGTGCGGTAAAATAAGCGCTGAGACAAGCTGCTTCTTTAAATTCCAAGGTAATGCACTCGCTCGAAAACGCAGCCTTTTAAGAACCCCGTGTATCCTTGAACTGACCAAAGCAACGTGCGAGTTCCAGCTAAGGTCGGTCGATAGGGTTACTCTCAAGTTCTTGACTGAGTCGGCAAAAGGAATTTGCAGCCCGTTTACCTCGACTGACGGTAGAAGAGAATAATCAATTCTGATTAAATTTTGATGTGATTCGAAAATTATGACGCTGCTTTTTGCTAAATTTAACTGGAGATGGTGATCAGCTGCCCAGTTAGCAACGTGTTGGGCGTCCTCATTTATCTTGTGGTATCTTGTGTTATAAGCAGGCAGGTCTTGGCGCTTACACTGCAGATAAATTTGGAAGTCGTCAGCGAATAATAAACAAGAATCACTGCAGTGCTTTAAGCAGCTCGTAATACTATTTATTAAGATTAGAAAAACTACTGGGCCTGGGCTCGAGCCCTGCGGGATGCTACTGGTCAGCTGAAGGAACTCGGATGTGTGGCCCTGCTGATCAATGATCGCCTGGGATCGCCCCGAGAGATAAGAGTGAAACCAACGTATTGAACTATCTGCGAAATTGAGTTGCCTCATGGCGCGTAGTAAAGTAGAGTGCCTTAGCGAATCAAATGCCTTTCGAAAATCAAAGAGCAGCAAAATGGTCATTAGCTCCGTGTCGATGTCGCGTCTAATATCCTCGGTTATTTTTAAGAGAGCGGATTGCGTGCTGTAATTTTTCCGAAAGCCTGATTGATAAGGCGATAGAGCATTTGACGTTTCGAGGAATTCCGCAAGCTGGGCCGTAACTAGCTTATCGAAGATTTTAGCGAAGTGCGGGTGATTGGCTATCGGTCTGGTATCTGACGGAGAGCTTGGCTTCGCGACCTTAAGTGGGCCGACGAGGGATTGCTTTCACCTAGCAGGATAAACAGCCGTGGAAAGAGACATATTAAAAATATCCGTCAAGTATCTGCACACGAGAGATAATACATCCTTGAAATATTCGAGAGACAAGCCGTCTGCACTTCGGCCTTTGCATTTTGCCGACTCCGCTAAGGAAGCTAATGAGAACCTGAGAGTAATCAATCAGTAACTGCAAGACTTCGCTTAACTCTTCTGGAGAGCACAGCGGATGTTGCGTTGCTATTGAAGCATAATATTCATTCAGCTCGGCTGCCTCGAAGGTAGCTAGCGAAGAGCTCGGGCGGTCTCCAACAATGCCGAGTTTTGACAAAAAAGTCCATTTCTTGGCAGGGCTTGCCGATGGTTTGGATCTTATTGATAATGTAAGCGGTCTCTTTGCTTGTAGCGATCACGAAGCTGCTGGTTGAACCACGGTGATGGTTTCCGACGGAGAGCGCGCTCAACAAATGGGGCCTGGAGATCCAACAGAGAGGTAGCAGCACGATGAAAATGCTCCAACATAGCATTAACGTCACTGTTAGTGCCATTTACAAAAATCAGAGGCTGTGATGAGGCGTTGAAGGTCATTGGTAAAGTCGGTCGGAGAAAAGTTCCTAAAATCCCTTGTACGGACAGAATTCGCAGTAAGATATTTAGCGCCAACTTTAAAATCGATAATTAGGTGATCGTGCCCGCTGACAAACGGAGCCTCGGACTGCTCCGAGAAGATAATTTTATCTGGCGAATCGGTAAAAATGAGATCGAGCCAAGAATCGGAGTATGCGGTATGGTGAGTCGCAGAGAAAGGGGTGACGTGGAAGCCGTTCTCGCGAATCAGGGCTTTTAAGTGCTGGCTGTAGTAATTCTCGCTGAGTAAATCCGAATTAAAGTCACCCATGACAATAACACTGGAAAAGCGGTGAGAATATTGCTGCAATACTTGGAAGAATAGTGTGAGCAGGTTTCCTTTGGGCCTCCGGTCGACCGAGGCAAGCAGGATGTGCTCATTTGACCCAACCATTGCGGGATTCCGTTTATTTTGATCTCAAACGTGGGCAAGCCGCTACGGTGCAGGTCTTTAATTTGCTGGATTTCAGCTCGGTTGCACGCAGATGAAGTTTCGAGGCTAGAAATACGCTGGTCATGCGCCACCAGCCGCTGGTCGTGTAGCTCGAGCCTTTGCATCGCTTGATTATGCTGGTTTATTAGAAGTTGAATGTTTGCGTTATTCTCCGCCAAGAGCTGATAGAGCTTGGCAGAGTGCTCAGCCGGGGAGAGCGCACTACAATCCGCGGGCACTGGGGAGACGGACTGGAAACTCATGTTACTAGGATCGGCTGCAGCCGGAGATGGCAAAAAGGTCCGAGTAGTAATCGAAGCGCTTGGCAATGGGGGCGACTCTCCTGTCGGTTCAGAATCAAAATCGGAATTGGGTATAGAGAGAGAGAGGGCGGCAAGAGAAAAAACGTCTGGCGCTCGACGCGGGGTAAATAAGAGCGATTGTTACGTGCCGCGCGTTGTTTGCTCTCGGCGGCAATTGCGAAAACGCGAATTAGAGGCTCGGCGTGTGTGTGCGTGTGTGTGTGGCGACGATTTGGCGAGGCGGAGGACACGAGTCTTCGGGCGGGTGTCGCGAGGGGAGAAATCCGTTTGATGGGAGGCGAGGCGAGGTACAAATTCTTTGTCGTCGGCTCTCGCGGACGGACGCGCGCGCCGCCGCTGCTTCTTCGTCGGGATCACGAGGGATTGTGATTTGTCAGCCGGGAGGAGATGTATCGCTCTGTCGCGGGGGATTTGTCAGAGGCTGGACGTCTTTTTGCGTGCGACCGAGATATTTTATACCGAGAGCGGGAGAATTTTGTATTTGCGTTGTTAAATGAGCGCATTGTGCGCGTGCAGGTCGTATAAATATCAATAGAATAACGATAGAATAGTGGAAAAATTTCATTTCAATATCCGAGCTGAACGTTTTTATTAAATATTTGTATTGGAAGTAAAAAAATTTACCGGTTGATAAACAAGGTTTTTTTTTTTTAAGTTACAGTAAAATGAAATTTTAAATTTAATATTATTTTTTGAGTATAAAAGTACACGGCTCTTTGAATTGCGTAATCGTTTATGTAAGTAAACAATGCTTTGAAAGTTAAAATTAAGTTTCATGATTTATTGATATGACCCTTTGTGTTCAGCACGATTCTGAAATATTACTATTCAACATTGTCATGTTTTATTTAAGCATCGACCATTACTTCTTGCCAAAGCATAAAAATGCTTCTTTCACACTGTGCAGAACGGTATTTCATCAACGATCTCGTAAATAATAAATTACAAACTGACGCGTAATTAGATATACTAAAATATTTAAAAAAAAAAAGTTTTCTCAAAGGCATGAAACTCTTTAAATTTGTGAAAACGGATTTAAAAAAAAAAAAAAAAGGCCGACTCGAACGTCTCGACTGCACGCAACAAGTAGTCACCGCTCGCTCAAGCTTTCTTTCTCTCTCCTAAACAATCCGCACAAACTCGTCGAGCTATAACCTAAAAAAAAAGTCGAATCAGCTCCGACGTAAACACTGCGCACGACCCCAGAAGCTGCCGCGATCTGCATCCTCGACGAGCGAAGCCAGCCGACCGTGGAGTCTCTATCGAAAATTGCTAATCAGAATAAAACCCTTTTTACGTCGCCGAGCGGCCCGTTAAAGTGTACCTCGGAGCAAATTACTTTTACAAGCGGAACTCCCCAGTCCTCCCGATGACAAAAAAGCCAATTAAGCCAGCTTACATCGTTGCCGCATCCTCGAGGAATCAATCTCAATTTAGATTATTTTGAAAATCGCACGTGCCGCCGAACGAGAGAGAGAGTCCCGCGCGCACGGCGTGGGCTCTCTCTCTCTCTTTCTCTGGCCCCCGACCAGGATTGTTCTCTTGGCAGCGGAGGGAAAAGCGATCTCGCGAGGCGGCGCGCTTTCGCAACGCTCGGGAGTGTTTGCGAGGCGCGAGAGGTAGAGGAGCCCCCTCCCGCGTATGCAAGTATGCCGTAATGAACGGCGACGACGGCCGGAGGTATATATATAGTTTCTCAACGCGTTTTTTCCTCGCGCGAGGAGCTCTCTCCTCGAGTTGGAGGATGGACGTTTTATATCGGGGCGGCTGTCCGTTGAGCGACGGCGACGGGACGGGATTACTTTTCGATTCGCGGCGGGGTAACGCGTATTGGGAATTTAGTACGGAGTAAGTAGATAAGGTAAGAGTTGGGTAAGACGCGAAGCGGAATTGGCGGTCAGTGCAGAAATTGATCTGAGAAACGTTTTGTGGAATTCGTGGGTTGAAGTTATTGAAGTTTATCTATAAAAATACTGGGGTATAATCATTAATATTGCGCGGGTTTCCGCTAAATACAGGAATCGAGCGTGAATATTTTATTTCTGCAAATATTGACAAAACTATTGACAAATCGATTAGTTTTCATTGTTTCTCTAAGCTGAAATCACCACATTTTCCTCTATTTACACGTCAATACAACTGGAATCTCCTCCGACCCGAAGATAAAATCTGACCGACACATCCTTCAGGGGTAAAAACGTAATTTTCTCGATTTGTACAACAGCGCTGTTTGCGCCGCAATATCATCAAATCGCCACACGGAAAAAAAAAGAGCCGCGGCAACAATGAAACAAATTATCATCTCGCTCCCCCCTTCCCTCGTCTCCGCGCGTGTGTTGATCCACGATCGCATCCCCGGCGCTATCTTGCGTCCTCTCAATATTTGGCCATTCATTCTGCGGCCGTCTCCTTTTTTCCCTCCTTCGCGCGTGTGTGTGTATATACGTCGAGGGTCGAAGGCGGCCGCCGGGGCAACTCTCCGAGGAGCAAATAACGCGGGGGAAAAAAAAAGGCTGTCCGAATGATGAAGAGAAAGGAGGAAGGAATGAAGAACTCGGGGAGGGGAGAAGAAACGGGGCGGCGAAAAAATAGGTCGGAAGGAGAATCGAGTTAATTTTGAGGAGCGAGCGAGCAAAGGGAACGACTTGCGGGAGAGATAATTGTGAGGAAAAGCCGCGTCCGATTAAAAAAACGAAACTGGGTCGCGAACGCGAGTCGCCGCTCGCCAATTGCGCTTTTCCAATCGAACGCGTGATTTTCAATTTCTCAAATGACCAGCCTTAAAGAGATCCTTAAACGAATATCGCCGTCTCGGCCGCGGATAGAAGCGAGAGCCAGCGATCCTAATGCGATTCGGCTCTTTTCCTCGAAGCTCCCGAGACATTAATCCCGACGAATTGCCGCGAAGAGCGGCGCGGCGAATTACGGGCGCGAAAACCACAGGTGGGTCTCGTCCGAAAAAAGAAGCGTGCGTGCGCTTGACCGTCCGCGAAACCCTTACCCGTCGCAGTCGCATAACAAGAGAGAGAAAGAGAGAGATAAAGTCGGCGAGCATTATCGATCGATCGAAACTGAGG